>PNEQ01121881.1:6465-41288 GCA_003012365.1 Medauroidea extradentata | reverse complement strand
TTCCTCTTATCCTCTCCAGACGCACTAACTTATTCCAAAATCGGACGTTGTACATTGTATCGTTCAGTTGCACAAACCAAAACTATGTCTCTATATAATATATATGCAATATGATAACAGTTTCAACAATCAAACACTTAATTCTATTCAACAATTAAATAATTTACGTGCTACTATTTCACATACCAATACTACCATTTCTAGCAAACTAGAACACTAATAAAGGAGGCACTCCTGACATAACAAAATGGTTGTTTGAGACTGTTAAAGTTATCTTTAATTTCTTATTATGTACACAAAAATGTCATTAATAATAATATGCTCAAAAATGCATCATTATAAAATCACATTTAACTATTAGTTTCCATTTAAAAAAATAATAAAGAAACGTTAAATATACACATTAAACACCCGTGAAGACATTTGTTCTTGAGTGGTGCCAACTAAACTTACTGAACATCACAAGATTAATTTCTTCTCTACATAAATATTTTCATATTCAACCTGTTGTAAAACTTATTTTAACATTATTTCATTCTTCGTTAGGCATATAATTTCCTTCTTTCTTTTCTCAGATTCTGTTCCGCTACTTAACCCAATATTACTGGTCTCTTGCATCGTCTTGGCTCGTAACACATATGACGTCAGATGTAATCATAAACTTTATAATCATGTAGTGTGTGTTACAATCACAGTATACTGTGATCAAGAATTAAGAGTATATAGTAAGTTACAAAAAGATTCATAGTTTAGTAGCAAAAAATGTACACGTGAGCAATAAAATTAGAATAATAAAATTAGAATCTATAAAGTGAATCACACTGAGGTGAAAGAGTCCATGTCAAAATTTACAACTGTTGAGGGGGGAGAGAAAACACCATTAAATGTGACACACAAAAAATCAGAGCTGTTGAATTTGCGAATATTATTTGGTTGTGTTTGGTTTTGTTGAAGACACATCATCAATGAAGATGGATGAAACGCTAAGCTTTAGACGTTCTCTAACATCCCTGCTTATTCCTTTCACGTAAAGTTAATTATGCACACTTTTCAAACTTTGATGTTTAATTTATAGACATTAAAAAAACTGGTGTTTTACAGTTATCTAGAAGAACAAAACTGATATGTGAGAAGTAACGCTTCCAGTTCTATAGCATGTACTTGCTCCACAGAACAGTGAATAAATTAATGAATTGAAATAAAAAAAGTACATTTCAACATCCACTGCTAAGTTATTAATGTTCAACATCAGTTGCAGAACTGCAGTGAAAGGGACTAAGTCAAAATTTGCAGGTTTGCAGGAAATAAAAAAAAATAACATCAATAAGACACACAACAAATCAAAATAATAGCTGGAGAGAGACAACTGTGTATAATTAGGCCTAGACGTTTTTTTGATTGTATTGAAGAGACACAGAACATGGGCAAAATACAATGTTTTGGAAGTACTCTTAACTTCCTTGACTCACGTCTGTCAGGTTGGTCATGTAGATGTTTTATTTATGCACTTACGAACTGTGATGCTATATTCACAGCCACCTAACAAAGTTCAACGTAACTGCTAATGTTTTAGTGGAAATAATTATGATAATAGAGATAACATTAACCCAAGTATTTTATTAAAGGAATAAAAGTTGGATCAAATAGTTACCTGTTTATTGATTTTTTCTAGCGGTTTTACTTATAACCTTTTTACCCTTTCTGTTGACCCAATGTGAAAGTGATTGGTCAGTGTGAAAGCTATGTTGATGACTGGCTACAAGTTAACTTTAATAACAATAGACTTAGCACAAATCACTGAAATGTATTATATTATTTATACATGTACCTACTTACGTTTCTAGTTGCTTGCAAATCCTCCTCAACATGTATAACAGTAATCAATTTATACGTAGTTGGGGTTTCATTACTCAAGAAAAATGAGTCAACTTTATTGCACACAGTAGTTAACAATCGGCACATTAACTGAGCATCCATATTCCCTGTTTTCTCTTCTTCCCTGCAGGGTGGCTTGTTATGTATACCACCACCACAAAGTTGCTTTGTGCATAAACCACATTAACAATGAGTTTACTTAGGAAGCGATTATGTACAATCAATTTATGTTTGCCCTCGCAAGCTTGGACGCAAAGACGAAGAAGAAAACTGAGGCAAATTTGCGAGGCTACGGGAGGTCGTGCAAAGTAGCAAAGTCTTTGCATCTCTCATTAAAATAGGTACATAAATATTGTATTTAATCAAATCATGATCGTAAAATGAGTTTGCAGTGCACAAAACTGCTTAAAATAGGTTTACTCTGTCAAAATTCACTTCCGTCAACCTTATAGATAATAGTATGATGGAAAAAGAGCTATACACTGACATGGACAACCTCAATCATCCTGGCAAATTGGAGCTAGCCCAGACTGGTACATTCAATTAATTCAGAGAAATGTTGCTCAACAAGCGAAGCTATTCCACCAGATGCCCCAGGTGCACCAGCAGAAGAAAAAGAAGCTACGAAAATGATACATCATAGCAACTATCTAACAACTACTCGGGTATACATCATCTTCAGCAACAACTAAAGTGTCAGCATCAGCCACCGCAACAGCTACAGCGGTGGCAGCAACAACCTCATTATCAGCAACTCAATAAACGGCATAATATCCTACCTCATCTTGACCCATTCTATCAATATCAGCTACAAGTGTCAATACACCATCCACAAACAATACCACATTGGTTGAAACTGTACAACCTGATACCGGACAATCAGCCACAGGAACGTCTACAACAATCACTACAACCACAGCAACTACAGCATCAGTCATTACAGCAACAACTACAGCAGCAGTCTCTACAGCCACAGCAACTACAGCAGCAGCAGCAACCCTAGTAGTCACTACAACCACAGCATCAACTTCAACAACAGCAACACCAGCCTCAACAGCAGCAGTATCCCCTTTAGTAACAGCGCACCAGCCAACTAGAATGTGCTCGTTAGTCCCCTCAACTGCATAAGGAAAGTACATCTTCTACCAACTTGTGAACTAAAGGATGTATTCACATTTCATCAAAATATTAGAGGACTATGCAATAAATGTAATGAATTATTGATTTGCAAGATTTAAGGGATGATTTATCTGTAGAGTTAAATGTAGGTACTTTGTTTTTGTAGCATCTCTTGCGGAATTCAGAAATCGCACAGGTTAATGTAGATGGATTCACCCTAAGAGCTGATTTTTATAGATCTAACTAATAAGATTAAAATTTTTCCTGGTACACAGATATAAGACATATATAAAAATAAAAATATGTATACACGAAAGAAGCCATTGGCAACATCTATGTAATTAGTGATTTGCATGAATTAATTAATGTGATATCCGCTATCTCTGTCCACCACATAGTTAGATCGCATCCAAAGTGACGGGCTTTGGAATTTTAGTGGGTCAGAACAGGGTACCTACAAATTAGTGAAAAGATTTTTTTTTTTTTTTTCATAGTGCTTTGAAGTAGTTGCTAATGACTCTAACATCATTTTACACCATTTAGAATTTTCAAAGATAAGAAAAATTGAAGGGGGTAGTAACAAGGAGAACCAAAGAAATTATTTAAAAAATTGAAAACCATGTGAACAAATTCGTCGGCAATAGCTGGTATGAATAACTAAGAGCCACCCAAATCTCTTCATTTATTATAAATGTACAGCAATGGAAAGTACAGTTGGTTAAAATATTCTGAATGGAGTCAAGTGACGTGTTGGTTCCTTACCTGAAGAGGATAAGGGTTGCTGTTGTACTCTAAGTCAGAAACGAAAGAGATATTTAACAGATAGAGATAGGAAAATATGAAGATTGAGAGGAAAAAGAAATACTGTAGGCCTACAGAGAAAAATGTCTAAAGAATAACCAGAGTTGAAAATGCATTGTGTGAATGAAAAAAATGTGATGTTCATGCACAAAATGACAAAGAAAAAAAGAGGAGCAACGCAAGCAATGGTGTGAAAATTAAAAAAATTGCAGTATTAATTTTCCTTCAGGCAACACCAATTTTAATTCAGGTATTGCAATTCTCATTTAGGTATTGCAATTCTCATTTAGGTATGAATTCTACAGTCACTTTATTTTATGAACTGTAATGTGCCAGTCAAACACGAAACAAATTTAAATTGTATGTGTTGTCATGATTGCAGCAAGGTAATGTCCTACTGTTTTCAGAATTTTAAATACTTTCTAAAGTGATGTTACGGGAATAAGAATCCTAAAGTGCTAAAATTGTAAATGCTGTTTATCATAAAATTCACCAATATTTCAGGTCTGCTAAGACAAGCATCGTAAATTGCCAGTTTTGTGAAAAATGCTAGTATACTGGGAATGTATTCAGTAGAGATCACGAGTGGTTGTTGTGAGAGGTATAGAACTGCAAGACACAGCTGAAAACAAAGCACATTTGACTAAGCACAACAGTAATTTAGATAGCTGTCCATTACATTGCAATTCATGGTCTTGAATGCACTGTTTTTAACATTTTTGTGCCTTGCTTTTGGTGGTTTTTACTACCATTTAACTCTTTAGAACATGGTTAAAAATTTATTGCTTTATAATATGACAATTTGTGTAAGAATAAGGCTGTAAATTACGCATTCTATGATGCAATTTACATACATAAAATTAAATTTTAAAATTTGTAATGTTAAAATGTGTTCACATATGTCTGTACAGTGACCCAGAAGGATTGTTAATTACAGTACCATTTTTATTCGTGTGTACGAGGAAAATTATTTTTGTACCTTTGGAACTTTGTAGTAGGGTAGAGTAACTGTTAGGCTAGCAGCTGGCTGCTGCCCCTACGGTGTGACATACGGACATACAGTATTTTTCAATGTAAACATCTTGTGTGAGATGCGTGTGGTCACGTGCAGTGTTTGTATTGCCGCTGTGATGAGACTGTTCCTGTTGACCTTGACTACTTCTGCTCGCAAACACCCTAGCTTATCTCCAACGATCATTTCTTATCTCTCTCACACATGCATGCACATTGGCTGTCGCCAGCAAAACTTGCATAGCCCACTTTGGGGGAAGACGTCCAACTTGGAGGAAATAGAAAGTAAGTAAATTGTCTGGATATTACCTTAACTTGCATTGTTCACCAAAACCAGCTGATTTCAAGACCCAGGAATTCTACGCTACCATACCACTTGGAGGATGGCCTCAGATGAATGATCCCTGGTGTGGCGACGCGTCCTTGTTCCGTAGTTTCCAAGCATGTAAACAGTACCAAACACTTGTAAGAAAGTCGGCACTAATAAGGCTTTAAAACAAACTCCAACACTCGTAGCTCCACATATACCTTAACGTGCATTCACAAATATATGCCTCTCATACTCTTGACGTCATACCAGCTTGCCGTCTGCCCCTACGTGCACACTCAGCTGTTCCATCCTCCGTCTATCACGTCACATGACTCTTGGTGTCTACCTTGCCGCGTTCATCGCACTCTCTATACTGCAGTTTTAATATTGAAGAGTTCAATTACTAAAAAAAAATATGATTTCATAAGTCTTAACCATAAATATAAGACATTTAACTTATAAATACACAGCCTAAAATACAGTATTAAATTACAGTATTTACTAGGCACGTATTTCCAATTAAGCAACTACGTCAGTTGTGCCAACCTGAACACACGAGGTAGCACTAAACCCTGGTGACAATATACTGATTGTCTCAATGCAGAGTGACTTAGGGTGGAGAAGGCAGGTAGAGAAAGTGTGTCTAAAGGGAGAATGGTTCTAGGTATGCCGGAAAGGGTATAGAAGTCTACTAGTAGTGCTGTGAAAGAAAATTTATATACATGTTAACAGTTTTCAAGCATTTTTAGAACATTGTTAATAACTTTGTTAAAAACACATGTTATTAGCTTTGTTATCGTTGGTGTAAACTGGTCTTTACCATGCCTCACAGCACTGCTTCTTTAGTAATCTTCTGTTTGGATGTTTTGTGATCATCCCATTTCTTTATTTTACCTTTGCAGAAATGTGAAATTATGTTAAAAATCTGTCACAATTAAATGGCAAAGCTGTATTTGATGTTCAGCATTATCACTTACGAATATTCTTTTCTCAGGTATTTAATAATCAAGTGCACATAGATTGTAAAGTTCTAGCAGTATCATGAAGCATAATGATGTGCCTGACGCTTTTAGGTTGTGCCCCAATAGGACAGAACACAAGACGGGTTGGGGAGTCATGGCTGTAAATATCTTCGAAATAAAGTAGAGCCAAACTTCAAGAATTCAGGTGTGTGCTATATTATAAATTCAAAGTGTATTACAAAGATGAAAGTTACATTGGCGTAGATTTTCCATTTATTAACTAACCGGAAATTAACAGAACTCAAAATGAGTAGACACGCAACTTACTGAGAAAACCGAGATCGGACGACCCAGGAAAAAAAATACACAACGCAAGACTATAATTCAAACTTACCAACGGAGTGCCGAGAGGGCGAAGCAGCCAGTCAGGTCTGGGGCTAGCATGGATGTGCCGGCCCAGAGCGGAGGCCCAGGCGCCGAAGTGTGGGAAGCGAGAATATAGAGGAGGGGAAAGAGGGAGCAGACGGAAGTAGGGCAAGAGCTGCTCCGAAGGTGCATGACCTCGGCGGAGGCAGACCAGCGACAAAAGTTTCAAAACAAAGAACGGCATTCACACAAGCGTCCATCACGAAATTAATCACTTCCAGCCTTGGGAGAACCCCAGGTCAACCCCTGCCGAATCCCTCAAGTCCAGGGAAGAATGTATACACAAATTTCAAGAGGACTCAATGTCAGGAGAACATAACCTCGTCGCACAAGAAATCCACTGGGATCTGTTGGCTGGCAGGCAGTGGAAGTGTAGAAAATAAGGAGCCGCTGAAGCTCTGCACCAGGTAGAAACGCGCGGCGGAAAAGCTGCCCACGCAAGCAAAGGATAAGCGGAAAGGAGAAAATCAGCCACCAGGCAGAAGCAAACTTGAACACATGTAAAAAAACAGAACAACAATGAAAACTCTAGAAAACAATACCCTTAATTGATTCAAACCCATAAATAGCACGACCTGTGAGACACGTTATTACACACTCAAACAAATAATACAAGTTAAAACACCATAAAAATACATTAATATGGACTCTGTTAGTACAAAAATATACTATGATCACGAGCTATAATTAATACTCTTTGATTGGAATAAATTAATACCTGTTAATACACTTTGGTTACAATAAAGCTTAATACAAAATTAACTCTCCACAGCAAACGCTCAAGATAAATTGCATTCCCTAAATAAGTAAGAGTATATAATACAATGCACCAGCATGACACTGCAAACTGGCGTCTGCATCTTAACCACATTAACATTTAAAACCCCCAAAATATGTATCACTTAAAAGCATAATGATAAATATGCCAAATGAGAGCAAACTACATGCCCACGACACGAAAGGCCATACTACACACATAACAAATAACATATCACCACAAAAAAAAAACACGAATGACACATGTAAACACGCAACAAACAAAACAGGAATACCGAGAACACATCACACTAACTACTAACACAACAAAATCCACGAAAACAAGCACCAAACTCCATCCAGACTACCCCATTCTACGCAAACAAACTGGAGGTCAGATCTCTGATTCATCTTTAGTAGACAAACCAGCAACAGGGGCTCAACAATCAGCCACCATTTGAATGCCTGTAAACAAAACATTACACATCAACATCATCAGGGGCATGTTTAAGATGGGATATGTGGGCTTTTCTGACAACCCTACTAGGATCACGATCTGCCAACAGGGCAGTATTCGGTCCAACCAACCGAACAACACGAAACGGGCTGGCGAAAGGCAACAACAACTTACTGCCAATGTCTTGGGTGCAGGATGGGAGAGCAAAGGATGTACAGTACACCAGCAGTCCTACCTGATAATCACTGGGAGTCAGTTGAGAACTAACCCGTTGCTGCAAACAATACCGGGCTTCAGTAAGATTGCCAAGGACTTCCTGGTCATGAAGCTTACTCTGGACATGGGTAAGAGGAAGGGCAGGAGAAGGAATGTCCCAATCGTTCAACAAGGGATGAATTATATCCCGGCTCAACAAATTACGAGCATGGGTGTGCTTCGTAGTACAGTGGATGGACGAATTAAAACCAAGACTGATCAAGTCCAGATCCACATCCTTATCCCGCTGGTTGGCATGATACAGGGTAGCCAACGTAGCTTTCAAGTTGTGGTTAAACCGCTCCACTTGATTCCTGGACGGATAGTAGGGACTGGAGGTAAAATGATGTAGCGCATAACAGAAATACGTATCCTTGAACACGGCGTAGCAAAAATATGGCACATTGTCAGTCACTAGGTTAACAGAAGGTCCAAAAGATGACCTAACACGTTCGGTTAATGAACAAACAATAGTGGCACTTTTAACATTAAGTAAGGGAAACATTAAGTAAGGGAACCAGAATCACAAACTTATTAAAAATAACAAAATCGATTAAGATGTATAGGTTTCCCATGACAGAATGCACCAGCAGGCCAACAATGACAAACCTGATTGACAGAGTAAAGCCAGACCTTCGACGTTTTCGCTGCCTTGGCACGGTAACACCATATCGGCGAATGAAATCCCAAACGTCACGACACAAACCAGGCCAATAAAGTTGTACACTAACTTCACCTAAAGTAACAGCACGGCTCAGATGCCCGCTAAAAGGAGAGGCATGAAAGTTGCTGAGCAATTCATCACGGTATTCAGATGGCACTACCAACCGACGGAGACGCCGCCGCCGACCAACATAATGGAACAAACCATCCATCACACAATAAGGAAGATCTTCGCCCAGTTCCAGTCGGATAACGTCACTAAATTTCGGATCAGCTCGTTGGCCATGCTTAAGATGTGTGTAGAACGAAGGGTGAGGAGTAAAAGCAGAACCAAATTCATTCAATTTCTCTGGATCACAACCGTAGTCCTCTGCACGATACATGCGCGACAACATGTCCGCCGTCACGTTGTTAGCACCGGGGACATGTCTAGTAAAAAAGCGAAACTGAAGCTATCGGAATGCTCAACGCCCCAACTTTCTGAAGTCAACGGTACATAAAAAGTTTCAAATTGACTCGTTCCCCACACGCAAGCTAGGGCCTCCTTTTTGAAAGTACTTATTCCAGATTCAGACAGGACGTGGGTGACAAAGGCTACCGGTGAAACCTTTCCATTGCGGCACTGCCCTAAAGCGGCTCCCAACGCAACACTGGAGGTGTTAACGTGAAGCACAAATCTAAGATCGAAATCTGCCAAGTGCAAAACAGGCGCTGAGGCCAAATTAGCCTTCAGGGAACTGAAACTGCGCTCTTGATCATCACCCTACACGAGACATTTTTCCGTTGCAAAAGTTTAAGGGGACCAGCTTCCTTAGCAAAGTAAGGAATAAAGCGGTCATAGTATCCCAACATGCCAATAAATCGAGACGCCTCAAACTGTCTTCAGACGCGGAAAATTTACGGTGGGACTGATCCAGTTAGGATCCATAATCAATTGCCCTTTACACAAAATATATCCCAGAAACTTCACATATGAAGAAACCCAAGTTACTTTATACGGATTAACAGTTAATCCCACGTGTCACAAGCAATTCAGTATCTCACGAAAGAACTACGTTAAGGAAAGAATTACTATAGATAAAAATTTCTTCAATGTCATTATAGACAAACTTGTACTTTACATCAGACAAAACATGATCCAGAACCCGTGACAAATCCTGGGTACCAAAAACACGCACCCATGGGGATACGGTTAAATTCGTATTGCGCCCACTGAGTGCAAAACGCAGTATACTTACGACTATCGGGGTGCGACGAGCATTGATGTAAACTGGAATTAAGATCAGTAATTGAATACACGGCCGCCTCACCTAAGTGCTGAAGGGCGGAATCTACCATAGGCGCGGGAAACTGGTCATGATGAATTTTGCGATTCACCTCAGTCATATCAGTAACCGGGCAGAAACTATTTCCCCTACCCTTTTCGACCAAAAAGGCCGGGCACGCCTAGTCTGAGGTCGAAGTGGAAGTTACCCCTCCCGCCAACATTTGTCCACTAACTGTCACATAATAGGCAGTTTCGGGGGGCTGTAACTATAAAACGGTAGCAGCACCAGAACATCATCGATCACGGTAAACCAATATGGCGACACATCACATTTCCCAATACGAGGTGTGATGATGTCAGGAAACTCTTCTAATAAAACTTGCACCGCAATCCGGCTACTAGGGCCGAGTGAACGACTAACAAAGGATATTAATGGGCAGACAGAATCGGGTGCAAACTTAATAAACTAATCTTCGAGCATGGGCATCAACCCCCACACGGGCATAACCCAAAAAATCAAGGCCAAGAATGTCAGCAACCAAATCATCTATAACCTAAAAACCAAATGTTCAAGAAAATCACATAATTTTAAAATTCAAATTCATGAACGTTGCAATACATCACCATTTGTGATACTGGTGACAAAGAAGAGGAACAATTTAATTTCAATCTCAAACCAGTATGTTTTTTAACTAACAAGGACAAAAAACTCTCATGTACAAAGGAATGTGAAGCGCCCGTGTCGACCAAAGCAGCGTGCTCCTAACTATAGTAATTCGCCAATTCAAAACAGCTGGTACGTGCAGCATAATGTCCGCGGTATGTTCCCTTCGTCACATGTCTACGAAGGGCACATTTTAGTTTTCCAGACACACAGTTCGTAAATGCCCTGGCAGAAAACACCGAAAACACACCCGCATATTCAAACTAACCGGGGGAGATGGACATGTTGGTTTTGGTGTTGGAGAGGCGAAAGCTATATGCGCTAATTGTGCTAAGTACAGACATGTAATAGCACATCTAGCTCTCGCCCCTCCAACACCAAAACCAACATTACCCAAACAAGGTGTGCAAACGTCACCATAGGTCGCGCCTAAAGACGCGCCCCATGCACATCCACTGGGAACCTTAAGAGACTTCAAATCCGGGGACGTAACCAAAACATCAAATGGCGACACGGGAGGGACTGAATGATGAAATTCGCGTTCCAAATGCAACTGCCGCTCTCTATCAAGAGCCAACGCCAGTATGTCGTCGAAAGTACTAGCACATACACAAACAAAGTGATGACTGCGTCGCAGGCATCAGGTGATCAATGATACTCCCCACAAACATTTCCTTGGCCCTAGTCAAATTCATGGGGGGGGGGGGTTGAACCCGGAAAACCTCCCCCCTGCCTACGCCCTTGCGAGACTGCTGGTTTATTAGATTTCAATTTACATCGGCACAACATACACTGTTCCAGTCTTGGCACGGTGGATCCGGTTCATAGAAAGTTACAAGCAGAAGCGCAGCAAGACTATAGCAATTAACCAAAACCAAATTGAAAAAATGCTACATCTTGTAGTAATTTGGGCCGCAGCCCCGCGCACGTCCTATCTCTTCGGCGTTATGACTTATGGTGGAGGCAAAACATTCCAGAACAAAGGGCGAAGGGGCGCCACATGCTGTGCTCTCATTGGCTCGTTCTCGGTGTCGTGACCTTCGTCATTCGTTCCATTATCTAGAACCATCTAGGGCACAATCTGAAACTAACCATTAAAACAACAAATGGTGCCAAAATTCCCGCGGAAAGAACCAGAACACGACAAGAAAAACAAAACTACTGCCTCTTACCAAGGCCACCTGGTCATAACGACAAACATTACACCCTATCTAGAACATACGAGAAGCAAAGAACTGCATCTTCACTCTTACTTTCTGGAACCGGGACCACTGATATATAAGTTAAAATTTTATATATTATATTATAAAATTGAGATTACATAAAATATAAATTCTCCAGTAAAATAAAACCTCTTGTCTTGCAATACTACGTGTCTTTATTAACTTAAATTCTTTGCATATATTACATCAGCACCTCATACACAGAGTGGGTAACTTTACAGTAGTCGGCTCTCAAGGAATTACATCAACAATAAAACAATAATCATTATCTTAAAAACGAAGCAAAACGTCTATTTCTGCCACAAAGGAAAGTATTACACAAAAACATTATCATTAAAATGCATACATGGTTAGGGACTATATGCAACCGCATCACTTAAAAGACAGATTAATTTACTTAGTTGATTAATATTGTTTTACTATACTTATGGGAGGGGGGTCAACATTATAACCTGCAACTAAATTTGGAGGCTTACTTACATTACAATAAAAGTAATGTGGATCTCTGCTTGGACCTACTCTTAGCTAACACATAATGTTGCTCGGTTACTTAACTTTTACATTCTGAAGTCCCTCAGAGTTCCTCCATCTGTGGGCCACTGCGTAGTGTCAGATGAGCGAACAGTCAAAGGCCGAAAAGACAAAAGTGTGTCATGACAACTCCTTATGTTGATCGAAGCTCGTAAACACCGCCTGGATGTTTAGACGACTGCGCACGTGGTAAAAAAAAAAACACAAATGTTCGGGGAGAACCTCGCGCAAACTGACAGGTGTGTTCATGTTATTCCTCCTGAACATCTGCGCAGTGTTGAAGTACCAGCCTAAGTGACAGCAAGCCTGGCAAACTAAAAAAAAAAAAAATGTTTTCTCGAGCCTCTACCATGAATCAAACAAGGGAAAGAGAGGAGGAAACGAGCTACTCTTGCTTTTCTCGGCCCGGCTGTATGGTAAAACTACGTCATCCCTGCTGATGATCGTTGACCTAATCAGAGCTCTTCGCATTTACTAGCCTGCATGTAGCCTTTGTGTATAGTAAATACAACTCATCAGCTGTCCTCTTGCTGGGCGTGTGGTGACGTAACTATGGTACAGGTGGACAAAGTGCTTGGTGCGCGCACAAACACACTGTCAAGAAATGGCACAAATTCACAGGAAGGCTACGAAGAAAATAACACCACATGTGTTATATACAAAATTATAAATAAATTCTTAAAAAAATCACCCAACTCTGGGTAACAGCGGCCTGTGTAAGCTGTATCACGGCTGTACCGTATAACAATTGCCGGTCTCAGGCATAACATCTTGATTTAGTGCAAAAAAAAAAAGGGGGGGGGGACCAGAAAAAAACTCTGAAATACAATCAATGATACACAGCTACTATTATTAATAAAACTAGAATTCAATAACTTATAGAGTTTTAACATGTTAGTTGTAAACTACAAGACTAACCTGTCAGGCCAGGAGAACTGGTCTATCTTGCCGAATTTGCCGACACTCGTTAAATTTTTTAAAGTAGACTGTTGATGTATGAAGCTGGGGAAACTAATACATGTAGAAAACTGTCACATGATTATTTACTCAAAAATTCACAGTTTACAAAAGGGCGTAAATGAAGCACTGTTCCGCCATGGCGTAGCATCAGTTCACGAGACTAAATAGAACTCGTAGACACGGTCGTAAACGAGTTATGTTCAAAACGGTACACTGTAAATTTACACGTGGCAAATACATACAAAGAGGGAGGCCGTAGCCTCCCACACCCAAACGGCCTACAGACGCGAGTGGAAAATAATTTAGAAGATTATTTTAGGCAGTCCGAAATAAAGTAAAAGAAAGATTAGGCCCGGGTGCTACTTGCGTCTGTTAAATTGCCACTCAACCATTACTTCATCGATATTAGAGGGCCGAAGCCCCGTCACGTCCGTCCTTCTCAGAGTCACGACTTTTTATTTCCCAATTTAGAGTGGTGAGAGGGTAAGCCTTGGACGTGGGGAAATCCCTGAAGGCAGAGACTTCTGGTGGTGGGCTCCCGAAGCTCCAAATGATAAAACTCGGGAATGCCCTACGCCATTGGCCACAGTCTCCACACCCTCTTTGCCCAAAAGAGAGCCTAGAAAAATTCCAACTACGCAGTACCTCGGGACAATGACACGTGCAAGACTAACCTTGAAAGTTCACAGTGCCCTTGGCTGACACAACCCGAACCCTCCAAACTTCATTCGCCACCCCCTTCCCACTATTCCAAAAGAGAGCCTATCAAAATACAAAACAATCTCACGCCGTTTCACGAAACTAAAACCAGATAAATTATACAACACTCTTTCAACACAGCAAAGCTATCAAATTTTGAAAAATGCTACGGAATTTAATACTGTCTCTACGATTTTAAGTTCCTAAACCGAGCCACACGCCACAACAAGGAAATAATACACCTCTCTCACTGCTACAGAGTTAAGAATTACTTGGTATACACACAGGCATATTGCCATGTATGCCTGCTGCTACCATATGAAGCTTCTGTTAGTCCATAACATACGTTCAGTGTTTCCTTATGCTAAGAAAAATACTGAAATTGTGATTTTTTTTTGCCTAAATTATAAAAAATGTAACTTCTAGAACATTGGGAACATAACACAATTTTATAGAAGTTGAAATGAAAATAATAACTTAAGTTTAATATTCTTTAGGAGTAAGGTAATATTTTGAACAGGGTGGATTTTGGAGAAAACAACGACTGGATGGTACTGCAATAATGTAAAGGATGCATCAACATGTGTAATAGAGGTAGTATATGCTTCCTTGCTTATTACAGGGGGGTTGCAAACATAGATTTTTGCTTAAAACTTTTTTTTTGTGGGTGGTAAATTGGTTTCAGACACCAAATTCAGTGTGTTGTTTTTGTGAACCATAACAGATAAACTAATGATAAAAAAAGTTTATTTAAAATGTGCAGTTTGTTGGGAGTCTATAGAAAAATCTGAGAAGGCATTACATACTTAGATTACAGAGTTTGCCAACTTAGTATACAGATACTTAGCCAGTCACACAGTCTTGCCGCTTTATCATTTCTACCAGAAAGAAATGTCCACAATTCATCATCACAAATGTTAACCATGAACACACCACTTTTGACAGAATGTATGCTCACTAAGTTGGTAAAATAAAGTAGGATTGCCCCTTTTTTGTTTTGCTATAATACAAAAATGTTTATTTTTCAATTTAAGTGTTTAATGTTAATTTATATATTCACATCTTCCTAAGTAATATAGTTTGAGGATATAATACCTTACACACTTCTGAAATAAAGTTGAATGGCTATATTTGCTGAACTAATGAAAATATTTATTTATCTAGGCATATTGAATTAGTTAATTAATAATCTATGTATGGTAGTGTAAGTTTGCTTAATTTAACATTCTTCTTCTGAGAAATATGCCTGGAAAGTTCTTTGTGTTACCTTCTAAACCATTCTGATTTTCTGGAAAAATAGGATTTTTGCAATCCTGTTTACGGACAAGCTTCTCAGAAGAGGAATATCAAAATAAGGCAAGCTTATACTGTGGAGTCTACTTTATTTGTTATTCTACGTCACATGTATACTTTAATGTTTTTTTCCTTTCTTTATTCCAGTTTTGTAAACTCTACATGGTGAAATTTTGTCCACATGATCTGTTTGTCAACACAAGAGCTGATCTTGGACAGTGCCCCAAAGTTCATGATGATGAAGCTAAAGCTCTTTTTGAAAAATCATTGTCATATAAAAAGCAGCAGTACGAAGATGAATTTGTACGTTTCTGCCAAAGTATGTTGAGCGAGGTCGAGAGAAAAATTGTTAAAGGTAAACAGAGGTTGGCGCTCATTGGAAAACCAGAGGCCGTAAGTATATCAGTCACATTGAGTATTGTGTCTGCATAAAGATAACGTCACTGTTTTGTTACTGTCATTAATAGGAGTGTTACCAATACAGGTAAATGAATTTATAATTATTCAGTTGAGTGTTTACATAGTAGAACTTTATAAATAATTTTTAAGTAATTTTTTAAATTCACTTTTTACATTTTCATCTTTATTTTCAATTCATTTAGTTGCATATGCATTGATCTAGTCAAATTCAGGATTGTCTGATTATAATTTATGTTATTGTAGTAGCTGATGCTAAAGTACATAATAAAATTTTAACTATCCATGTGCATATTATCTGCTCTGCAAATGAATTGTGGCATCTAAAAATACTTTTTTTAAATTACCACAGCAACTTGTTAATACAACTTTGTAGAGTCCCACCTTTAAAGACAGTAACCCTATAACAAGGATTTGCAACAGTGCAGCATCATTAAAAGGCAATACATTATTAGTTTTAATGATAGTACTTTAACTTTACAATATAACCTCAAATTAATGACAGCACAGTCTATTTTAAGAGGGTAACAATTTTTTTAAAAGTTAAATATGTATATGTAAATTTTGAATAGTTATTTAGCACTTAAGACTATCCATAATTTTTAATTGTTATTGGAATCACTTTTGGCCTTAATGCAGATTAATCAACTTTTATGAAAAAATGAGCATTACACAAAGTGTACATAACATATAGACCTATGAAAGTAAATTTGAATCCAGGCATGAGATTGTTACCTGATTGTGCATGTTTGTAAAAAATAAAAGCAGGCTTTGAATTAAATTTAGTGAATATGTTACTGAAAGTGAATAAATTTTTCTAGAAGCTGCTCTGCTTCGTTATTTTATTTTCAAATAAAAATGCCAGAAGTAATAAATCTGCAGCAGTAAATTTATTTTGTAAAATCACCATGTTGTAACAACAGTAGATACTACAATTAATTTCATTGTAAACTGAAGCATGACAACACTTGGGAGTTAGGCTAACTGCTAGGTTTTTGCTAAAATTTAAATAACTGCAGCGACTCTAAAACAAATTGAACGTACGTCCACTTTTGCTATATGTGTTTTGGCAGTAAAATTAATTATTTAGCGGCGATAACACTAGTGAGATAACTGTGTTCTTGCTCGAGACTACTGCCATATACTTTTAATCTTGTTCGCCTGTATCTATACAGTACTGCATATATTCCGCAATCTATAGTCGTGCCAGTTTTTTTACAGCATACTCCTGGCAGCTTACAAACGTTAACTTGCTAGGCAGGGCAGGTCAGGTCAGCTTCCATTTACCATATTCTTATTGCAGCTGAAAATCATCTGAAAGAACTCAGCAGTTATCGTTTTCATCATATCATCAGTAACTTGCGGTTGATCAGTGTCTCACCTTGGTGTTAACAGGTATTTAAATCCCTTTGCCTCTCCTCATTTTGATGATCTCTGGAAAGCCTGAGTCAGGACCTATTTATGAACGGTAACTGGAGAGCAAGTGCTTACCATTGAAGAGCTATCACAGTTCTCATCCAGTTTGAAGCTGCTTTCAATCCAGAACTGCTATGTAAATTGAATGGAGATCTCAACTATCTTTGTGCTCTCGGAATATTTTCTTACATTGGATCCTCTAGTAGCCTTACCTGAGTCTAATTTCAAGTTTGGCAGGATTTTCAGACTGTAAAGATGTGCATAGTTTCATACTGTTTAGTTGACTAGTGTGTATTGTGACAACAGCAAGATTGCTTGCATTAATTGGCAACACTGTACACAGGACTTCTGGTGTGAGGTGTGGCAGTACTCGCTAGTCTAGAAAAAGAAGGGTCATGGTATCGTCTTGTTGAGGTGGCGTCATTTCCTTTTCCAGGGATCAGGAAAGCACATCCAGCAGTCGTGATTGTTATACCTATGTCCAAAATAATTTAGTTGTAGATCCAGGAATTAGTCCCATTTATTATCATTGTTCTGTACTCTGCAGTCCTCACTTCCAATCTAGTGCCTTCTATATTGTTATAGCAGCCTTCTGTATTATTAGAAACTGAAAATTAATTGTGGCATGTTCTAGCCACCGGCTTGACAAATTATTCAATTGCTCGTAAAATGATAGAGATGGAAGCTACTCAACCAAATTATGGCTAGGCAAAGTATATTTCCTCCAGTCAACACAATGTCTGTGAAAATACTTCCTCTTAGCCATGATCTTTCTCGAACAGGCGTGATCGAAATACGCAAAAAAAAACGATTATGACTTTGCTGACTAGTCATAAATACATTTATTTGAAAATCCAAACATGAAATTTAGTTTATGCCACATTAAAATTTTTTTAGGATCTAATGGAAACAAATGTCTGAAAATAAATAAATAAAGTAAAAAAAAGAAATAGGAATAGGCTTTTCTTGCTATGTTACAAGGTGAGCAATTTGCCTATCTCCTTATCAGTCGATCACCTTTTTGTAAATCTTGAAGTGCACTCCGATTCTGCTGACGACCACAGAGGCTGGTTTTCGGCCGACTCTTTGTGTTAGGCTACAACTACTACTAATAATCACCGAGTTTACTGAAGCTCTGGAGGACATGTAGTGCGTGTGGAAGCAGACGTTGGGACGAGGTTCATTTCATCTGGCCATCAATAAACTTTGTTTTTGTAAATTCAATTTGTGGTGCTACATTATATGATTATATGTACAGTATATTTTTTTGAGGGCTGAAAAATAACCTTAAAACATTTTTTCCCCTGAAGTGTCAACAGACATTTTTGAAAAACAAATAGACCTAATTAAATACTGGAGTCGTCTTCTGTATAACAGTTGTTTGGTAACTTAAAATTTGGCGTGGAGATTACTATTGTTCATAGAGCGTAATGTAAACTATTTTTAAGAGCCATGTACGGAAATAAATTTTCAATACATGAATAAGTTCCGGGTCTGTGTGGGATTATGACACGTTCAGTGTTGGTTTTTAATAGCAAAATGTTTAACACATTACATTATTTTAATAAGTTTCCGTCAAACATCAGATTACCCCTTGTTTATGTAACAAATTAAAACATTGTCATAATTCACTAGACACCCATTGTGCTGTGAAATTGGTTATACTGCCAGTATTAATGGACTGGTCATTCAGTGTACTTCAGAACTGCTATAACATAGATTGGAATCATATATCCCAACTACAGCGCTGCAGTGGCCTTCTACTGTTTGCTAAAATTATATAGGAATAAACCAAATTAATTTACCTGTCATTACTAGCGCTGTTAATTGTGAAAAATGTGTACAGTATTACAAAATCAATCTTCCCTATCGTAATGTTTAAATTAAAAAGACAGCTGACAGTGACAAACTGTGTCCTTTCTCTTTCTAGATTATATTTAATGCATAGCAATGAAATTTGTTAAAAGAGCATATATGTGTGTGTGTTTAAGAAATCTATTGTTTGGCAATTAACATGCTTAACACAATTTTATATAGCAAGGTTTTGCTTAATGTTGTACTTTAAGTTCTTAGAGCAACTATGGTACAGGTGATCTCATTTAAATATTTAATTGTTTCAATAATTTTTATATTCGTACAAAATATACAGTATTTGGTTTTGTAGACATACATTGCTACTTTTTACAGTAATGAAATTTTTTTAGGTTTCATAGTCTTTTTTTATAAAGGCATGTCGGAGTCCAAATTGTTATAAAATGGTTTTATGCCTGAAATGAAATCCAACTGACTTAACGAAAGGAAATAATTCACACTGCAGAACAGTGTATGAGAAATATATGAAGCCCGCATTGTTTTTTTATATACTGTAATAATGAATTTAAAATAAAAATTTACCATTACTCTGAAATTTAAAATAATACAAAAATTAATTTAATGTTTTTATACATGTCTTGTGTAGTCCGAGGTACTGTTCTTCAGTTTAATTATTTAGTTATCTATAAGTCAGCTTGTTTTCCTTTCTAGCTTAAAACTATTTTATTTAAATTTAGGCTATGACATGCCATTATACAAAAACTATGAAATCTAAAGATATTTTCATTACAGTAAAAAACTGTTACAAAATATGTCTACAAAAAAACATACTTCATACAAATATAAAAATTATTAAAACATGCAAATAGTTTTAATCAATGCCTTTTTAGTATAAATGTTGTTCATCTTTACCTAGTAATTTTTGTTTTTAAAATACGCATGATGTTTCTGAATTTCATAATGTTTTTAGTCTATTAAAAATAATTTTTCTTAGAGAGAATTTTTCAATTACTATGTTTCTTCTGTAATGGAAGGCCCCACAAATTTTATAATAAAAATAAGTTGGCTACCTAAAATAATATAAAGCTGAGTACCATTGTCGTAAAATATTACCAGATTTGCTGTGTATGCGTGGGACTATTTAATGTTTTTATCACTTTTTTAAACATTAGAGGTGAAATATTTTGGTGAACAGACGTGCCTTCATGGGCCGTTACTTTGATGTTTACAAAAAATAACCTGATAGAGTTGGTCAGGTATTTTTGTCTAGTGACCAGTATGATCAGTCACCAGATCAAAATTAAAATAACTCAAATTAAAACCCTACTATATCAAAGCTATCCTTTGTACTGTCATATTTGTCTTTGTCGTTTATGACTCCTAAACTGAAAAATACTAAACAATAAACATTATTAAATGTCTAACAACCTAGATGTTAAGTTTGCAATTATAATTCAACTTTTTTTATAAAATTAGATAATTTCCAGTGAACACTGGACTTTAATTGAAATTCGTCCGATTTGAAATTAACTCAGTGTTTGTGTTAAATACAGTATTAGCATTGTTTGAAACAGAGTGGTAGTTATGATACCAAACTAAATGTTATTTACTGTTCTGGATACGTTCATATGTTTTCACGTGTTGAAAAACAATGCCTCTTTTAAAACTTTTATGGGAAAAAATGTGCACCTTTTTTTGGAGTATTAGGCCTACAATAATCCTTTTTATGGTATCAATGATTGAAGAAAGGTAGGTTGAACAAGGGTGAAAATAGTGTGCACGATATGTTGCACATGAGGAGGTGACACATGTTAAAACAGAGCAGTTGTTTCAAGTTTTAAATGGTCCTAAACGGATCAGAGACCCCTGTTTAACGAATGGTAGTATCAGAATGTAAATGACTCAATAACCAAATTACTTTAGCCATGCAATGTTAAGTGAGTATGTGCTATATTTCACGTGGATGCTGTTTCATACTAGCCATTACCTACCAATATAGAAATTTCCTCGCTGTTTTTAACTCCATAGCAATAAAATTAAGTGTATAATTCTGACTGCTAAATACATTACAAATGTTTGTGTTTAACAAAAATGTCACATTGCATACAACAGCATTAAAACATGTCTGCTGTATAATTTATTTTCTTATAAACTCGTCAAATATGTTACACCTTGAGTAGTATTTTTAACAGACCTAAAAAAAGAGTAGGTAGTTTCTCAATTCTGTTGTATTTATTGTGTGTTTGTTACCTCAAAACACCTTCATTTATAAACAGATTTGGAAAATTCTTGTCTTGTTGGAAAGGGGATATTGTCTAAGGGGCCCCGTTTTAATTTATTGACATTTGACCTTGAATTTTGAAGATACACCAGGGAACTCCTCAAAATCAAAT
This sequence comes from Medauroidea extradentata, assembly GCA_003012365.1. NCBI lineage: Eukaryota > Metazoa > Arthropoda > Insecta > Phasmatodea > Phasmatidae > Medauroidea > Medauroidea extradentata. The sequence continues at coordinate 19,978 of PNEQ01121881.1, read as the reverse complement.
ACGAATTGTATAGTAATTGAGATATTGTTTGGTTCATGATAATCCAAGACTAGGTAGATACGTGTACCTAACTATGATCAAGGACATTCTGGACTGCGAAGGCACAACGGAACTCATTAACGACAAAGAGCACAAATGTGGACGTGAGGCACAAGAACTTTGTAAAAATCAAAAAATATAAAATTTTTAACAGAAAGCCACACAGACTTCAAAAAAATATACTCGGGAGGAGGGGGGGAACTAATAAGTTTTTTAAAAATTACATTATTTTTATGCTACTCAAGTACAATCAGTTTAATAGGACAATAATGTACAGTTATTATTATTTGGGGTGTCGGTGCTTGACAAGGTTAACAAACGTGTCACAAAGTAACATAGGTCACATATAATTTAATGAAACTGAACGTTGACTACAACTAAGCATTTCTTAATTGACACGAATATAGCATCCACACAGCGTTGGAACAGCACAGGGCCCAGTGGGGGCATATACGGTGGGGTTGGAAGGGGTGCACCTTTAGTGAGGGACCTGAATGCGGGCACATGCGTGATGGCAGTTGTGCCTGATATCTAAATTTTTGATGCGTTTATATGCTACAAGTCTTCTCTAATTGTATTTGATTGTGGTTTATTGATGCTTAAAATCGCCTTAAGGTATTTAGATTTGTTTTACATGACATGTGTGTTCATTTGTCAATAGATTTTCGAGGCGTTGCTTTAAGTCCCTCTTTTGTTTATTTTTGTAAATAGGTTTATTTGGTTTATTTGTAATTAACGTGTTGCTTTAGGCAGTTGTGTTCATTTGTAAATAAATTTAATTAGATGTTGCTACATTATCAAATTAACGTAACTTGAATCCTTTCAACTCAAATTTTTGTTACCACGTTTACTTCAGGCAGTTGTAATTAATATTGGCAAGTTACGTCCCGTTTTAGTGTTTCTCAGTAAAAAATTTATCTTAGCTAAAATAAATAACAAAAAAATTTAAACTATACTCTATCCATTATAATGTTGCAGCTAATTCATCCAAGTGAATGTCAATAACTTTTTTGGACAGCGTAAATTTCATTGGAAATATTGGAAAATGCAAGGTAAGTATGCTACGTCACAATCACAATGTAAGGAATCAAGATATAATTAAATTGCTTTGATTTGTTTCGTTAGAATTGTTTAGTTCTGCTGCAACCTTAGAATGGACAGAGTATAACATGTTTTACACACACATGTTCATTCCTCAATGATAAGTAAAATGACAAGTGATGAAAATCTCTTAGAACACTTTGTACTTCTGCTTGGTGTGGTAAAGTTCAAAACAGTCTCCAGGATGAAGTCCAGGTAAACGAGAACATGTTTTGCAAAAGTAGAGTGTTTCTCGCCGTCCGCCAGGAACTTTTCTGTTGCTGCAGACAGCACAGTCCTTTGTTTTCTTTGTTGGATGCACAGCAATGAAATGTGGGCGACCATTGAGTCGCTCTTCTATGTCTGATGAAGTCGGACGTCCGCGCTTCCTGCTCCTTAGATTCCTCACAGCTCCCACGAGCTCTGTTATTAGAGTCTTTCTGTACTTCTTGTGGGAAACTGTGGAATTTCCTTGTTTTTGCTGATGCATGTTGTAGAGAAGAAAACTGTTTACTACAGCAACTTCGAACGTCCAGAAGAACAGCTTTCTCCACCACTTGACCGACTTGCGGGTGAACTTGTAACTTGCCACGTAGTGATCAACCGTATCCACGCCCCCCATGAAGCAGTTGTACTGGCATATGACGTCTTGACTTCATTACTTCTTCAATAACATTATGCTTCCTCCTCCTTCCTATTCTCTGCATGGATGTGTTGTGGAGAGTTCTCATCATAATGACATTTCTTTTGTCATGCTATGAAAGAAAAAGTACATCATTTGCGTGGCGGAATGATTGCACTTCATGCTTTTTCAGTTTCAAGTTCTGCTTTTTCACTTGTAGTGGCAAACCTTGGCGATTGCCCATGACAGTACCAGTCAAGTGCATCTTCAGTTTTTTCAGTTCTAGGGTCAACAACAGACTGGTATAGTACCTGTCAGTAAATATATAAAACCAGCAACCTGGATCGCTTGCAGCCAATTTTTCTGCCATGTGCAGCACTATTCTGCTAGTGAATGGTAAATCTGGTCTTGTAAGGTTTGCTGTTGTCAATGCTCCATAGTATGGTTCAAAACAATACACAAACGCTGACCTTGAATCAGCTAGAACAAAGACTTTCAGGCCCCACTTCACTGGTTTTAGCTGGTTGTAGCACTTGAAGCTAACTCTCCCTTTGAAAGCCACTGTACTCTCATCCACACTCACCTCAAAAGCAGGCACAAAATATTCCATGAATTTGTTTTGAAGATATGCCATGTTTTCAATACTGGCTGCATATTAATCCTACTAGGGTTAGGTGGACAATGTTTCTGGAAAATTATTTCATATTGCAGTTAATATAATAATTCAAAAATTAGCATTATTTATTGTATATTTTTCTTGGTATGCTAAAAATGGTAACCTTTAATAGCATTACAAAAATAGTCTATTGGTAGTTTTTTAAAATATTTTTTTATTTCTATTCTACACCTAAACAGTTTAAATAATAGTAGCTTATTTGATTACAACAATCTAACGTTGCAAGAGTATATGGCAGTGCAAGCAAACGTAAATGAACTAAAATGAAAAAATAAAATAATACATTAAAGCATTAATTCAATTATTTGTCTTGTTGCCTTCAATGTGGTTCTGCACTATCAGATCATAAAGCAGTAGTAAGTTTCATGTAGCTGTCAGAAAAACGTACCTTTTTTGTGTAGTATCTACCTTTAAAATATAATGTTGTTAGTATTGTTGTGCAACTCACAAAACTTTAATAAAAAAAAATATTTCTTTTAGACTATATAGCAAAAATTTGCACTCACAACCTAAGTGGAAATATTATATAACAACAAAAAGCGTAAGTAATAAACAAACATAGGTGGGTTTAATTGCCCAAATCAGCTTAAAATATTTTGGTAATACGTATGGTTAAACCAGTACACTTTAATGGCCAGTAAATATATAGGCTTACACTTGCTACTGACCGGAACAAAATTTCTCGTGGACTTGATATTAAATGATACCACTCACCTGCAAAAAAAATCTATACACAGACTTTTTTGTAAAAAAAAGAATTTGTTGAGGCGGCGACTTTGAAAAGCATGTTTACATATAGGTCTACAACAAGAACCGTGTTTGCCACAAATCCTGTTAATATATAAGGTAGGTAACATTTTTTTAATTTTTCTGTACTGTAGCTTTTTTCTCTGGACAGATTACGTGCTCTTGACTGTTTTTTTTTGTAAACGTGCAACGATGATGCAAGGCTGAACGTTTTTCTGGTTCCCTCTTCCGAAATGCATCTTAAAATATCCTGTTGTTGTTGGCAGAGATTACAGGCGGCAGGCTATTTTAATCCCTGCATTGCAATATATTAAATATACACACAGAATATTAAAATAACACCTAACAAGAATCACAAACACACACAAACACACGAGTAGCTCACACAATGGCCGTTCTTTGGTTTTGTTGCCGGTATAGGTCTGTCGATAATGGTGCTGTTGTTTGTAAAATAGTTATAGAAATGACACAATTTGAATAGAATAAAATATTTAACTGACTAATGCTGTATACAGAACCGTGTTATTATATTACAGTTCCTCCAAAATGCTTACTTATTTTTCACGTAAAATACACAGTATTTTCAATGTCGGCGATGGAAGTTTACCAATTTGTTGATCAGGTCATCGGGCCATGTGATCACATCCTGTTGTTTTAAATTGTATGTTATTCTGCCACGTGTTACAAATATTGGTAGCATCTGCTGTCAAAGTACGGAATTCTTACATGTGATAGACAGTATTGTTACAAGTTGCAGGCTAGGTACGTTTGGGGATGGAGGTCTTTGATAAAATAAAGAAAATAAAGCTAACCTTGTTTATTTACAACTGTATATACAAAAAATTTATGTCTATAAAAATTTACCTCAATAAATGTCAAACAGAACAAATAACTACTATTTACATAAAGGAAAAAAATACATCTACATAAGTTCTCTGTATATGGAAAGGTTACTGGTTACTCACAATGGTGGGCCCAATGAAATAATACCAAAGAATCTTTCTGGCCTGGAAACACCTTCTTCCTACTACTTGCTGCGGTTCCACTCGCTGGACACCCTCGAACAGTCGTCGCAATCCAATACTTGTCACTATCACTTGAGATCGCACCAGGCACCTGCCAGTGAAAACTCTCGTTCCTGCTGCAGCTCCCCCTTATATACCTCCCCCCTACTCTTTGAATTATCTCGACAGGTCTCTGTTCTCTAACCTCCTGGAAAGATGTCGCTTGAAAGTCAAGCACCACCCCGAGAGATAGAGGGAACAGGAACATTCGAGATCACGATGAGGAGTCACAATCGGGGGTCCAGAAAAATTTTCTTTTAGTCTCAGTCATCTGATGTAATGGTTTTGCTATTGTGGCGAATCCATAGACAAAATGCCAATAGTAAGCACACAGCCCAAGGAAACTTCTTACTTGAGTCTGATCAGTTGGACGTGGCCAATCTCTAAATTACTTTCGTCTTTTCTGGATCTGTTTCTATCCTTTCAGCCGACACTACATGTCCCAAAAATTTTACTTTCCTTTGGAACAAATTACACTTTTTGGGAACTAGCTTCAAATTAGCTGTTGTTATCCTTTGAAGCACTGAATCAAGACGTGTCAGGTGTTCATCAAATGTCTTCCCTGTAACCACAATGTCATCTAAATAAGCCTGACAAATATCCAAAGTCGTTTAAATGTTGCTGGAGCATTGCACAGTCCAAAAGGCATGACCTTGAATTGCCAAGTTCCTTTCCCTTGTACAGAAAATGCAGTCTTCTCTCCATCTTTCGGGGCCACTTCACATTGCCAGTAACCGCTTTTCATGTCCAAGGTTGAGAACCACTGGAATCCAGCCAGGCTATGCAGAGTGTCATCTCTCCGAGGAAGTGGGTAGGAGTCTTTCCTGGTTACATTTTTCAGCTGCCGGTAATCTACACAAAATCTTGTTGAGCCATCTTTCTTCTTGACCAACACAACTGGAGATGACCAGGGGCTGTTCGATGGCTCTATCACATCCAGATTCTTCATTTTCTTCAGAATGTCAACTACCTCGTGTGAAGCAAGAGGTAGAAGTCTAGGGGGTTGCTTGATAGGTCTGGCATCCTCTGTATTAATATGGTGACATCCCACAGATGTCCTACCAAGATCATGTGAACCACATGAAAAAGCATTTTGATTCTTTATTCAGAGTTCTGCAACAGCATTCTCTTGTCTCCAGTCCAGGTTTTCCTTTGTCCTCTTCAGAAGTTCTGTAAGTGGTTCTGGCAGAGTATGCTTCACAAGATCCTCTCTTAAGACGTTAGACTCAGTGGTGTTTCTCTGGGAAACTTGCTTACACAAGACAATGGTTGCCCCCTCCTCAAGACGAATTGCCTTGTCAGTCAAGTTCATCATTCTAACAGGGAAATTATTTGATCTTGATGAAACCAAAGTCCAGGCTATAAGTACTCCATCAGGGAGGTTACTCCCTCTTCTCATAGGCTCGATTAATCTTAGGCGCCTTACAAACTGTCCTATACAGCGCCCTGGTATCACAATTTCGCTAGAAGCAGGCAACACAGTGGCCTGACAACAAACTACAGGGCAGCTGACTGGTGATGTTAATTCTGGTTGTGGTATCAGTACCAACTCGGTTTCACCTACCTTCAAGACCCCCAGTCGAGTGTCAATGTAGCATCCTAGTTTCCGCAGAACATCTAGTCCCAGTAAACATGCATCCGCAATATCCGCTATGTAGACTTCATGTTCTATTTCTAGTTCACCCAATTTTAGTTGCACACACTTCTTCCCTTTCACTGGTGTTGTCTCACCAGTTGCAGTGGTTAACATGCACACTCCAGTACTTTGATCATGTGATTGCTGGGGGAAAGGCCTAATGATGTCTGGCTTGACAACAGTAATGGTCGCTCCTGTATCTACAACCATCTGACAGGGTACATCATTCAGGCTGCCCTCTACCAGAAATGCATTAACTTCCTGTTTCACAGAACGTACTCGAAGGAGTTGTGGGGTCTTACCTCCAGCAATCACCGACCTTCGCCTCTCAAGACCAGTGTTTACATGTTTCCCGAATTTTTGAACTAATTGATTGGTCTTACCTGGCTCTCTGTCCTGGTTTCTTCACTGATACTGTTGGCAGTGGGCTCTCAGGTGTCCATGTCGTCCACACCCCCAGCTCTCTGGTCGCTTTCCTAGTCGAGGGCGGTGTTCCAATGCACCAACTCTGCTGGAAATGACGCTAATTGCTGTCTTAATTTCCTTCAGGGTATTCTCGATGCTGTTTCCTTCAGGGTATTCTCGATGCTGTTCCCCTCTTCTTCGCATGTTACTTTCGCTGCTCGCACCACACACTGATTCGCTGGCACCTGCCGTGCTGGCTCGACTTCCAGTGCACGGGCAAGAGCATCTTGCATGGTACGAGGCGCTGCCAGGCGTACTGCTTGTCGCACCTCCAAGTCTGCAATGGCATCAACAAAGAACCTAATTGCAAGCACATCTCGCGCCTCCTCTTGACACCCCTCAAGTGACAGATGGGCTAGTCTCACAATGTCTTGCCAAAGTTCCTGAAGTGACTCCCCAGGTCGCTGGCTACGGCTTCGAAGTTGGGCATGGTGGGCATGTCGTAAATAGCGGTCACCGAAGCTCAGCTCCAAGGCAGAGACCAATGTAGAATACTCCAGGCGATGTCGTTCAGGCAAAGATTGTAATATACTGAGTGCTGGGCCCCTCAACACTGCTGCCAGGTAGTAGGCACGTTGCTCTTTTGTCCAATCATTCAGGGTTGCAAGAATCTCATATTGGTGCTAATATTCACGCCATGGGATTTGACCATCATAAGGGGCAGGTTTGATTGTAACCCCTTTTCCAATCCCAGGCATGGCAACCTCAGCTGTATTCATGTTCTGTGGTAGTCCTACCGCCGATCCTGACATCGCAGAGCACCTCCCATCGTTATCCTGATGTCCTAGCTCTAGCCTTGTTGAGCCGCTATCCCGGTACACCGATGGCTGACCACCTGCTTGTCGCTGTAGAAATTTCTCCCATTCCATCCTTAAGACACTCACCTCTTTTTGCAGGTCGTCTTTCACACTTCCGATTTTCTTTTCGACATTTCCATTAACACTGTCAATTCTATGGTCCACCAATTCACTGACATTGTAATTTTTTGGGTTCACCATTTGAGAACCACTTTCAATTTTCTTGTCCATGTACTCTATTTTCGTATGCACTAGCTCACCAATTCCCTCTATCTTCTTGTCTGCATTTTCCTATCAACACTGTCAATTTTCCTATCAACACTGTCAATTTTCCTATCAACACTGTCAATTTTCCTATCAACACTGTCAATTTTCCTATCAACACTGTCAATTTTCCTATCAACACTGTCAATTTTCCTAACAACACTGTCTATTTTCTTGTCTACATTCTCATTAACACCCTCAATTTTTGTATTTACACCACTTATTTGGTTAGCTATTTGGCTACTCAGTCCCTCTATTAGTGCTCGCAAACCCTCTAACTCACTAGCCATTTTTCTTGTAAACATAAACTTATAATCTAAAATTTGTTACCTAATAAAAATTAAACAAGTTTGAATATATATCTAGCCGTCTACACTTAATTTCAATATCATGTAAAACATTAAATGAAATTTTAAATAATTTTCTCCATTCCACTTCTGACACCAGTGTTACAAGTTGCGGGCTAGGTACGTTTGGGGATGGAGGTCTTTGATAAAAAAAAAATAAAGCTAACGTAGTTTATTTTCTAACTGTATATACAAAAAAATCTATGTCTATAAATATTTACCACAATAAATGTCAAACAGAACAAATAACTACTATTTACATAAAGGAAAAAATACATCTACATATGTTCTCTGTGTATGGAAAGGTTACTGGTCACTCACAATGGTGGGCCCAATGAAATAATACCGAAGAATCTTTCTGGCCTAGAAGCATCTTCTTCCTACTACTTGCTGCGGTCCCACTCGCTGGATACCCTCGAACAGTCGTCGCAATCCAATACTTGTCACTATCACTTGAGATCGCACCAGGCACCTGCCAGCAAAAACTCTCTCGCTCCTGCTGCAGCTCCCCCTTATATACCCACCCCTACTCCTCGAATTATCTCGGCAGGTCTCTGCTCTCCAATCTCTTGGAAAGATGTCGCTTGAAAGTCAAGCACCACCCCAAGAGATAAAGAGGGAACACGAACATTCGAGATCACGATATTTCCCTTGGTTACCCGATATTGGGTGCAGGTGGTCGCCACCGCACATGGGAGACACAATGTATGCCGAATCTCTTTGTTGTTGCCGCTGCTATATTTGCTTACACTGCTCTCCGATTACAGCGGCATGCTGGTGGTTATCATGGAGTAATGCAATCCATGCAGCACCCGAGGAAGTCTTTTAGCGCTGCCGCCACTGTATTGTATTTTGCCGCTCCGTCCGACAGCCACAGCGCCAAGGAGTGGGTGGGAAGGGTGATGACCTAGCTCTGCCACCACAGTATCGTACTACACCACCCATTTAGACAGTTGCGGCTCGGAACAGTATGCACGAGATGTCCTATGTCATATACATACTACACTTTCCACAATATGCTTCCTGCCAATCACTGTTCACCTGGCTTTTTAAGGCAAACATTCTCAAAAGAGCACACCCAAGCTTGGTGCCGCCGTGACTAATATCTAACTGCCCTTACTTTCTTTCGAGTAGACGCAAATTATGTAACGCTGAATTCCTGAACATATTTACAAGCAAAAGTTATTTAACAACATTACAGTCCATGATACGAGTAGAATGATACTAAACTTGATATATACAGGGAGAATTGAGTATTATGACTGCCCTTAGACAACTACTTACTAAACAGTTTAAAATTTAGTATGTTTTTTTTTTCTAGAATAAAATTTTTTTAAGGATGCATGACCCAGTCAGTGCAACATATGATGCACCAACTGATAAAGTCGGTCAAGGGTGTGTCCCGTTTCATAGGGTTGTTAGGGTATTATGCATGGTTTATTCCGCTTTTTGCAGAACTTGCTGCCTCTTTAAATGCCTTAAAAGGTAAAAATGTCCTTTTGGTTTGGGGTGAGGAACAAGAGCTCGGTTTTGTGGCCCTCAAAGCCGCTTTGGCTGGTGTTCCGGCGCCTGCTTTGGCTGATTTCGATCATAGGTTTGTGTTGCATGTTGATGCGTCATCAAGTGTTGCTTTAGGTGCCGCTCTCGGGCAGTGGTGCGACGGTAAGGTTTCACCGATGGCCTTTGCCAGCCGTACCCTGACCGTGGCGGAACGTCGCTCGAGTGCTTTTGGGAAGGAAGCTTTGGCTTGTGTGTGGGGCATGGGGAAGTTTGAGTCCTTCCTAAGCGCTGCCGAATTCGATCTCTGCACAGATAATCAGGTGGTGTCCTGGTTGTTGGGCCATGCCAATGATTTTGGGAAGCTTGTTAGATGGGCTCTTTGTTTATTGAAATTCAAGTTCGTAATTAAACACGTCTCTGGGGCTAGTAATGTGGTGGCAGGACGCGCTTTCCCGCATGTACTGCCCCGAAGACTATAAGTGTGACCCTGAGGACCTTTCCGCTCATTGTAGCGCCTTCACCACTAATTCTTCGTTTTATCAACGGCTGCAAGATGCCCAAGCCAGCGATCCTGAGTACTGTGATATTGTGACGCGAGTGGCGCAAGAAGAACTTCCCTACCGAATGATCGACGGCCTGGTGAATGATCGACCGCCTGGTGCATTTTGTTGGGCGCCGTAACAAGTTGAAGAAATTGTTTGTTCCATCTGCTTGTAGAGTAGAGTTGTGCAGAAATTGTACTATCAGGGTACACAAAACAACGGGTTCGAATACCAAGTGGGGCAAAATACTAGATTAAAGAAATACAAGCGGAAATTCAAGTTACACAACAGGGTTTTATTTAATTCAGGCTTCTTGTACATTTTGGTTTTCCTTTTTACAAATTACAAATACTCCATATAAGGTGTAACTGAAGGGCCATTAAGTTCATTGAAAAAGCACAAACTAAAGGGGAAATCAAAAAGGCTAAAACGCATATAGGTTAAATAGGGAAAGTAACTCGTCGGCGGCGCCCCGTCGGCTCCCGAAACATATCTTCACAAACAGAAAAAACGCGCGGCAGAAGGCCAAGCACAAACTTCAACGAACTAGATCAAGAAAACTAACTCACCAACATTATCGAAGAGCAGCCGACGAGGCCCCGACGAGCGCAAACGAAAAGCAGTGCACAGTAGAGCGACCAGGATCCAACTGAACTCGAGAGCTAGGCGGCCGGCCTAGGCAATGTGGAAAGGGAGGGGAGGTAGCTGAAGAGAGCCGAAGGTAGCCGAAGTATTCCAACGAGCAGCAAAGCATCATTGCATGCTTCCAAACACAGAGTCCCATTCAAAAACACGGCAGAACCAATCAATAGGTTTCAAACAGTTTAAAGAGTGCCCCAGTACAAACTGAGGGCAAAGCACCAGTTCAGTATTTTTTTCTATTTTTTTATTATACTACCTGTAAACAGTCTTGTCGGTTGGAAATAGTATGTCGGCTTGCTGCACAAATTGAGCCAATTAGAAGGTTGCGAGGTGCAATGATATGATACTATTTATTTATTTCAGAATTAAGGTTAGAGTGAATGGAGAACAGTTACAATTTGTACCAATTCAGCATGAACAGCGGTGCAATTTTCCTACTAATGTCAGCGATAGGCTTATATCGTTGTTTGTATTGTGCAAGGGTTTCATTTTCAGTTCGTTTCGTAGTTACTATTTTGCATTGCACTTGTAATTTTATTGTTGTTATTTGATGCTGCACATAAACACTGCGGGTTACGATAACTATTTGATTTATAAATGTAGGCCTGTTTATTAAATTGGTTTGGAATTATGAATATTGCAAATGTAGCCTACGTATAGTGATAATTCATCGTCAATAAAGCAGGCCTATAGTTTTCCCTTACACTTGCAAGGTTAATATAAATTTTATATAGCATTTGCGGTGCCTATGTTGTTTACCGATTTTATGAATCTGAATATTAAGAAACAAACACTTCTTAGTAAATCGAAACCGGAACAAGTTCATGCTCAAATATCCGGCAGATCCAATACTCGAATGTTCGAACTGACCCATTCCTTATATATATATATATATGTGTGTGTGTGTGTCTGTGTGTATGTGAGCATTCTAAACTTACTATTGACTGGCTTGGAAATTTTCTCTTGGTGTAGCCAAAGTTTATTTTCTTCTTTGCTCTTTGCCTTTCGTAAATTTAAAAACATGTATCTTGAGGCTGCTGTTACAACATCTCCTAAACACTTAACACGAAAAGGGCATTGTATCTCACTAACACCACTAATTTTTACACTAACATAAAACTCACAGCTCAAGACGCGTCTACACTAGAGGAAATACGTTTATCAATTGCTCTGCTACACAGAGCAGAGAGCAGGTCAGAACCTCTTGTCGAAGGGATGACCCACTCTCGGCATTCTCTGGGATGGCCTTTTGTACATGACATCACGCCAGTGCTCTGGCCTTCTAGTCTAGTCGGTGTTGGCCTAACTCTCACACGTTGCGACGTTTTAGTTATAGGTTTGAGTTTATGTAAATCTAATTTAAATTCCAGAGAGATAATAACTTACTACAAATTCAGTTTAATATTTCAGATCCAATGTATAATTATAAGTTTAGGTTTGAAAGGTTACAGACGAACGAAGTTCACATGCGTACAAAAAGTGAACCTATCAAACTGATATTTGGGATGCGTTTATTAACCAAACCTAGCACTGACAATGATATAGAGAACATTCTGGTTGCATGAGTCGATAAAATAAAATGGAAGGTCAATTATTTTTTACAAGTACATTTTTTCTCAGTAATTTTTACGTTTCTCGTGAATGGCATTGAAACAGCTGTGCTGCCATCTCGGAGCAAGTTTCGCAAGACCCCGCCCACCCCTCCAATTATCGGCCAATCACGGGTGTTTGAACTCGCCTATTGGCTAATGACGTTGCTGTAGCCAGTGGAACAGCCGAAACACCACAGCTGTAGAGATTACGTCGCAAACTGCACGCTATTGACAGTAATTTTATCTTAAAAGAACTTATTTATTTTATGCTAACCGTGTTATGTTGTACACAATACAGCATTACATAAGTGTACTGTATTTTTATTGTTAAAAGTGGACTATTAGGTCTCTTCTTTAAACATAAATCATGCAGTACACTTGGATTTATCAGACGGCGCTGAAGTTAAGATTTTATTTAGAGTAAATTGCATTTTATTGCTGCGCAAACTAACTACTATCCACGTTTATACCCTTCGGAGTTCAAGCCATACTCAATTTTATTAGGCAGCCACATTGGAACACAAGAAGATTAGTTTCTGTATGTTGTTGTTCTTCACAAGACAGGTTAGAAGTGCTAACTTATATTGTGGATAACGTTTATCAGTGATGAACCTTTGTTTGATTTTTGGCAGTTACAACCTAATAATTTAGGGCCCTATAACATTAACTGTGAGCTATAAGTATCTATTCAGCTTTAAATATTTTATTTTAAAATGTTAAAATATATATATATATATGTATATATTAAACGAAAGAAGCATTTCTTATTTTTTCTTTGGTTCAAAAACAGTAAAATAATGCATTGTCTACCTAGTCTTGTCGTAATACATGACATTCAAATGAATTTAAATGTCAAGGTTTTCTAAACTCACGAAAATTGACTGACTAACCATCATGATAGTCCAACCAGGCTTTAGGTCGGGTAACAGCAATGCCAGCTAACTATTGTGACATCAACTAGTACTACAGCCACAAGAAATCTATCAAACTACACTTTCCAGCTTACTAAACCGCTAATGAACAAAGGAGGTCACATAAGTTTTCTGTGACAAATTACTACTCAATAAAACAGTTTCATTTCAGAGAACTTATCACAATTCTTAGCTCAACAAAAAAATTTAAAATAAACCTGTATTTATACAAAAAAAAGGGGGGGTATTTTAAGATAGAACTTCCAAAATCATATTAAACATAATTACTTGCTTGCTGAGAGGATTTATAAAAATGAATAAAAATTATTGGGTGATATTTTAGATAGTTTTTAAGTTATACACTTTTCATCCATTGAATTAAATTAAACACACTTAAGGCCATGCCTGGTAGTTTTGCAGTGATTTCGAAAATAATTTTTCCAAAATGAACTAATATCTCTATCACAAAATCGCTACATTGTTTTGTCACTAATACATCAAAGTTTCTATCTGAATTTTTCCGTTGCAATGAACACAATGGATTTTTAGATTCTTGCACCCAAAGTATCACATATTTTAGCATGAAAAT
>PNEQ01121879.1:0-14538 GCA_003012365.1 Medauroidea extradentata | reverse complement strand
CAAGCTTCTCCAGGCTGTAGGATTTCTGGCGCCGACGTTGTGGTTGATTGCTTGCTTCATGGAATTCTCTCCATGACGTAGGTTATTGACGCACGTAGGTCAGCCATCACAGGGGGTTGCTTAGGGTATTGCGCCGCGAAAGTAGTTCCGCTGTTGCGCACCTTTTGTCCCTAATTATTATATTTGTGTGGATAAAGAACTTTGTTTCAATGTAAAACCTATAAACGGAAATTTTGGAATCCTTTGTGATCTGTTTTAAGTGTAATTTTGCTGGTTTTGGGAAGATTGGAGTCTGTTGTATCACTCCGCCGTGGTGCGCTATTTGTTACCATGTCCGTTGCCATGAGGGAACAGTTTGTGCTGGGCGCTGGCCCGAGGCGGAGGTGAGTGGTAGAGCAGTTTGTGCCGGGCGCTGGCCCGAGGCGGTCGCAAGTTGCAGGACAGTTTGTGCCGGGCGCTGGCCCGAGACGGTCGTGTGTTATAGAGCAGTGGGTGCCGGGCGCTGGCCCGAGGCGGTCTTTAGTTGTAGGGCAGTTAGGACGAATAAGTGTTTCATCATTACCTTTTTTACCTTGTTTTTTTTGTTTAACTCACTGTCAGACATGGTAACGCCGGACAGCTGACGGGTTTATTTGTGCTTGGTAAATAACCGCCTTTTGTAAGAAACTTACCGAATCCAAACATCTGTCAAGGTTAAAGTAAAAATAAATCAACAGTTGACTAAGTAAGTGAGTTGTTATTGGTGAAATCACGATGATTGGTTAACCCTGAAAGTAAATCAAACTGAGCTATCCGGCGCACTTCACATAACATAACCTCAACACCCACGCCGAGTGACAACAAACAATAACAATAGACCACAGCAACACGCAGCAGACGCAAAGGACGCGTCACACTATTATCAGCTGATGTTCTAGAAATAAAATGGAGCTCAGACTTTCAAAAATATGAAGCATAACTTTAACTCTAAAGACATATTATGTGATCTGTAAGTACTATATAAAACATACCAGAATTAAGTGTGTGACACTGTCCACGATCTAGGAATATTGTTGTATCCAAAATTACAATTCCATCACAATACTGATATGTTAATCAAGTGTGTATCAAGAACTATAGGTTAAATTTGTCACATCACTAAACATCTTCTAATGGTGACTCTTCTGTTATTTGAATTCTATCATGGAAACAGATTCTAAGCACCCTGAAAAGATGTATACAGATTAAAGTTTTTAAAATAATATATGAAAGAAATAACGTTATTGAGACTGGTTTTAATAGCAATGAAGTTTTAACTAAATAAAATACACATTCTTTAAAAGAAAGAAGAGTTGCTATTGATGTGTTATTTCATTTGAAATGTTTCTTTTCGGTCTTTGATTTTAAGGAAATCCACAAGTTACTGACCCTGAAAATTCCAATTTAAAGAAGCAGAAGCTCTGATGTTTTCTGTTCCCCTGGTAAAGTTGGAAGAGTATTTGAATGCTGTTACATGTTAACAAAATTTTTTTATCCTTTGACCCATTCAATAAAATTTATTTTGTCTCAAGACATTGTTAGATGTAATTGGTTAGATGTAGATGAAAGTTGTAAATATTTTACTGTATATAGATTTCTGTGCTGCCACGATATGTTAATATGTCAAAAGAATTTACTTATGTTGCAAATTTATTTCTGTAAAATTTCACTGGGTTATTTATTATTCCTTACGGAATTAATGTGTGTGTTTTGTATTTAATTTAGTGCCTACCTGCTGTAGGCTAGTAAGACTGTTTAGTTGGCACTGTAATATTTCATAAATAATTTAAAATGACATAATTGTTATTATTCAAGGAATTTTAGACACCAAAGCATCGTAAGTATTTTATTATTAATTTACACTCAAATCTTTTTTTTTTTGTGTTTATGTACGTATTTTGTTCAAACTGGGGGCTTTTTTCCCCTCCCCTGTTACAGTATTAACACACTCACTAATCAGCATTTTTTACACAGAAAACAGAAATTATTTGTTGTATTACAAGACGTAGCAAGCTGTGTGGTTTTGGCAACAGTATTCAGGGCAAGTGCCATACAGTGTTTGCAAAAGCAATACTGAACGCAAGTAGAGGATGATAAACAAACTACCCACTACATCCTACAAAACCATTTATTCAGTAAGGTGACCACGCCGTAGTAATAAATAGCCACAGAACCAAGGATCTAACCGACACGACAGTAAGTATCTGCTGGGGTCCTTGTGCTACACATGTCTTGTTTATTGGACATACAGTGTGCTTGTGTGGCCGCAATACATTGATGAGTAAAAGTATCGGAACACTTAACATGGTAGAATGTATTGAAGTGAGGAGTGCATTATGCTTCAACTAGGTTCTTATTAATATTTGTGCTTCCCATAAATATTGTGTAGCATTTACGTTATTAGATTACTTAGACGTGATACAGTAATTAGTATGTGTTCAAGACTGATATACAGTATAGAGAATTTTAATATTGTAAGTTGTGTGGATCACATTTCATAATTTGTCATAGAGTAGAGGAGATTACATTGCTGTGTCTCTTGTAACTGTGGAATTGAAGAATTAATTGTAAGTACACTAATTGTTGTACATTTCAAAAGTTAAAACAGTGTGTTCTTTGAACAATTTCAGTGCACCCCCTTTTTTTTTTTTTTTCCCCCTAGAAGAATTTTGTGTTCTTTGCAATTGTGCTTGCACTATTAATAATATCTGATCAATGCATTAAAAAATATTTATACAGGAACTCACAAGTAACAGCAGTTTGCATCCATCAGGTAATGTAATAGTTCATCTTAACCAAGAACTTTTCTCCGTGTGAAGAAAGTTGTACAAGCTCCTTGTGAAGGGAGTTATACGTAATGAGTGTAATTCATCGTAACCGAGAACTTTTCTCTTTGTGAAGAAAGTTGTATAAGCTCCTTGTGAAGAGTACATAATGTGTTTTGCTGTAATAAAGAACAAAGATATTTGGGCACGAATGGCACGAGGATTGCCGCTATTACCATACTGATACGCAGAAAAATTGCGCCACAGCGGAATTCCCCGCCATAATGATACAAAACGAACTGCCGGAACCAGGGCTGCCTTACTTGTAGGCAGTCACATCAGGATAGCCAACTTTGTTCTTGAGGGCGCCACTGTCGCCAGTAGCGCAGGAGATTCAAATTGTTCTGATCAATAAATCCAGTCACTCACAACACTACTTCGTATTACACTATCTACATATATGCACACGGCTGAACATAATGAGTGTAATTCATAGTAATCAAGAACTTTTCTCTTTGTGAAGAAAGTTAATACAAGTGCCTTGTGAAGATGGTTATACATAATGAGTTTAGTTCATCATTACCAGGAGGGGGGGGGGGGCTGGCTATGCCGTATACTGTGCAGACAAATACTTGAAACCAGTAGCCCTTGTACGAAAAATTATGCATGTGGTCACTGTTGCTCATAAACATTGTTTCTCCCATAAGAAACAATGTACCTGTTTTACCCCAATTTTGAAGATAATAAAAGTAGAAATGATTTATCCAATGACTAGTATGCCGTGTTATGTTAGTCTACATTGAATGGATAGCAAAATTTTGCAATGAAATGTGTACTTTAACAACATGATTGCGTTTTGAAACAATTCTGCGAGTACAAACATCGCCTATTGTTTGTACATGGAAACCATTGTTGTGTTTACAATGATATATATATATGTGTGTGTGCTAGTTTCTGCAATTTATTTAACATTTTGTGTGCAAGTGTGTTCGTTTTATTGCCATTGCCAAGTAGCTACATATCGTCAGTGACATACACGTGGGCTATTATTTAGTTTGCTAGGTTTATCTGTGTAAACAGTAATTCTTGTTTAGTAGGTAGGTAATGGTGACAATGTATGGCCTTTGTTTTTCAGTTCTCAAAATTGTTTAACAAAACTACACTATGATTTAGGAAATACAAATGTATACATTAAAGTGAAGTGTGGTGGTGTATCTGCAGTGTCAGCGGATCCTGGAAGTAATGAAAGAACTGGCAGCTCACAAGAAATGAAGCCTGTGTGCCTCGTAGTTGAGAAGACGATGCAGTTGTGGCTTACTGGATGCAGTTTAGAGGGCATTGTCCATTCAGAACTAGTGCAGCTTAAGGCCATGATCCTTGTTGGATTAGGAACTGCAGACATTATGTTGGAATTACATGTATTGCTGTGCTGTTGCACTTGTGCTATTGTTGCATGTGCGTGTGTGTCGTGGGCCGAAGTGTATCTCGTTACCATGTCTTATACATTTGTATACAGTATCTAGCTGTGGTGTGCAAGATGTGTGTGAAGAAGACTAGCTAAGTTAGATTTTATTCAGGGTGGCTACCAACCCATGAAAAACCTGGAAACCTTGAAAAAGTCTGGAATTTTACATGCCTGCAGGGAAATAGCTTTGCTTGTGTGCATAACATATAGGGAATGACTCATATTTACAAGAAAATGAGACATCCTTTAATATTCAGCCCTTTATTTACTGGCATTGCTATTGTTTTATGATTTTGTGGGAAATGAAAAAATTGTACGGTTATGTAGACTTCAGTTTCGTAGTCATTGATAGTGAAAAATGTTTGACGCAGGTATACCACCGCAAACAGTATTCCACTCTACGAATATACAGTAATGCTCGTAAAGTGAGTTTTTGGCTTTAATTCAGCAGTTGGTTGCAATGATCATTCTGTAGGATCCAATTATAAGGTTCTAGGCCTGTTAAGTAACAATTTTGTTATTGGTGTGTCACACAGTTGTAAACTGGTTGTAAGCCAACCTGTGTTCTTGTTTGGGCCGTTAGAAGATGGTGATGTGTGTGACTGTTTAGAGGAATTAAAAATTTAGAGTTACGTACAGTATCGTATGTAGTGAGGTTAGCATCATGTCGATAATATATTCATCTCATTATAAAGTAGAGTTTCCATTGGACACTGAGGACCCAAATGACAAAGGCAGTGCAAAGTGCAGGAACTGCGTAAAAAGTTTCAAGTTGGATACTATGGGCTGAGGTGCCTTTTTAAGCCATGTTAAATCCAAATTTCATCAAAGAACAAATTGTCTAACCAAGCCAAGAATATGCAAGTTACTGCATTATTTTCTGCTCATTCTAAATTTTTTTATTTGTTATTGCTTAACATACATAAACTAAATGTACCAGTACAGCCATCCGGTATTTTCTGTGGCCATTATTTTCAAGTGTGATGTAAGAGTATAATTAACTACGTAAACAAATACAATTATTATATTAACGTGCTTTAAAAATGAAATTAGTACTGAATCACGACTGATTATTGTACTAGTAATCTAAGGGATCTAGAGGCAAGAAAAAGGTAACGACAATGAATGATGCTTTAAAACAAGCAGCCCTCATTGATGAAGAAACAAAAAACCATAAATAATTTTGTGTGGAAAGACTTCAGGGTTTTAATATTTGTGCTTTTTATTTAAATAATATTTTTAAATCATGCATACTTCAAAATAATTCAAAATGTTTTTCATAATTTAATTTATCATTAACTGGTGATAATTCTTGGTGTTACGAAACATACTGTACATCGAAAAAAAATTGAAAATTATTTAAAATACATTTTTTTTTATTACAGGCCTATAGCCTATATTTAATTTTTATGAAACCTGGAAAATCTTTGAAAAACCTTGAAAGCCCAGGGAAAACTCTGGAATTTTGTTTTAATAACACAATGGCCACCCTGTTTATAGTAAACTGAGAATAACAAATACAATAAAGTGTGGAGAAGACAGTGTTACTACGCAGAAGCAAGCTAATGAGATCTGTTTAAATTTACTTCAAAGTATATTTTTTAAAATCAGTTGACGTGACAAATCATTGCACCAGTATTATTTGTGTTACATATTGCCGTGCTCTGTATGACATGCTCATAAAAATCTTGCAGCAGTTAACTTCACGTTCAATGTTTTGATAACACATTTAAAATTAACTTTTCTTGTCAGTCTTTTATAATATTATGGGTCATAAACTTTAGGTGTACTTTCTATTAAACTTGACACTATGTGTAAAACTATTTTTTTTGTATGTACATATATAAATGAAGAGCAGGAATTTTTTCCTCACATAAATGTGGAGGAACTAACCACAGATAAAAAAAAATTACTTCAATGAAGATGAGTTGTGATTTTTTGTTTTACTTTGTTGGTGCGGCTTCACATAGTATCAAGCAGTCTTAAATGGCTGTGTAGTTGAACTTAAATAAATACAACTTTATTTTTCTATAACTGGTATGATTTTATTTTTTTGGGGGGTGGTGGTAAGGTTTTATCTATTTTGGAAACAGTTTTTATAAGTGTGAACAGCGTTTTCGTAGTTTTTTCTCTGAGGGCTGTGCAAAAAGTTTTGAGTTTACATTTTTAAATAAGTATAGTATAAAGAGTGTATCTTCTTGCAAGTGATGAGAGTAGTGATGGTCATCAATTAATGTGTGGCATAGTGTGTGAAGAACGAGATAAAATGGTTTCCCGAAATTGTATTAAATAAATTTTTCATTAGGAGTGTCGCAGTTCCTTAAACCTCTTTGTACCTCAATACCTGCTAAAAGGACACTGGAATAAAAATAAATAATTGCGAAGCAAATGTGTTTTGGTCAAATGGGACTCATTGTTACATTAAGTTGATAGTGTTTAGAACTGTCATTAGACAAATTAATTTTTTTTCTAAAGTCAATTCATAAAATAAATCCTTAGGCTGCAAGCATCATTATGCAGGAGTCAGTGGAGCATACTATGGTAGCAGGTAAACTTCCACGACATGTCATGCTGTGCACAGCACTGATTGAATGACACGTAGGTAAGCTGACAGCAGTTGTCATTGTGTCTTCTCGTAGGCCGGCGGCCTATCAAAGTGCGGCACAAGGAGGAGTGTGCGGTCGCGCCCCGTTCACTCTTTGACCGGTCTCCATCTGCAATTGCAAAGATGCGGCGGGAACTGAAGTTGCAGAAGTCACGTGGCATGTTCCGCTCGCCTGGCCCTCCAATGTTGAAGCCAGCAGTGACCTTGGAGCCAGATGCCAGCCCTGACTGGTCCATTCTAGAGGACTGGATCATACTGCAGGTAACACCACACCCTTTCTCCAGACACAGTGCATACCTGCTGCCAGTCGCACAGCTCCAACACGGGAGACAAAACATTCTGGTATTCTAACCGTTCTGCTGTCAGATAGATTGGCATTATTTATCCTGATGGTCAACATTGGGCGTTACTCGAACTTGAACTTTGCGCAGTCAGTGTTTAGTGGACATTACATTAGCACCGTGCATATATGGCTGTGAGACTGGCATGCAGATACAGATGGTGTTTTGAATTCTTCAACATAATTATTCCGATGCTCCCTGACTATGTAGTTCCCTTGCTAAGGTTGTGCATTTATGCGTGTGTGCATGATGATAATGCATCCATTGTTTGAACATGCAGGTTTTACAGCACGTGTCATATGCAGAGTTCAAGAATCTGTAAATGAATGCTTACAAACATACGACTTACAGAACACACTTTTATGCAGTGTAGTTTTCAACAGTAATAGTTTGCTTATTATTATTATTAGTTTTCCCATCATTTAATTTAAGAATGAATATTAATTTTATAACTTACACACAAGTGCAACTAACAGTTGGGATCAGTCGTCTGTCATCAGTTCATAGAAAATTATTAATTCTGTGATCTTAGCATGACTGTCTTAAGAAACGTTTATGGACATTGACAGGAAAAGTGCTAATGGACTTGCATTCGTCGTCATTGATCAAGATAAGATGTTCAGTATGTATCACACTGATATGTGTACACATAGATGTTCATCAAATTAAACATAAGAACAGCCTTGATAATGTGAGAGGATGTAGGACATATCTTCATGAACTTTACATCCACCAATTACGTGGTGGTTTTTTTTATTACTTGCCATAGAAGCAATTGTATCAAAATGTATTACAAATTATCATTTCCCTACCAGTCACTTTTTCTCAATAAAAAGCAAATGTACCAAAATATATAAATTACAAATTGTTATCAATTGTACTATTGTTTACAGTTTTTCTAACACCATAGCAACTGGTTTGCATTGAGTTAACCAGGGAGAGAATGATCAGTGCTGTTATTCTGATCACAATAAGTTAAGGTCATGTTCAATTGTTTGCTGACATGGTCCATGCAGGAACTGATTAATGAGAATGCTGATGTGGTTGTGCTTTAAAAAAGTAAGAAGACGTGCTGAGCAAAAAAATAACCGAGTGATGAAATAAAGCTTATACAGTAGTATCATAGTGTGTTAATAGCTTGTAATAAATAGGAGGTTAGTTAAACTGTAAACTATTGAAACTTTATTTGCGAATGCATGACAACATGCCACCTTGAAGACTAGAACATGACTGATGGCAGTGCGGCAACTACTGTTTACCTTTAGTACTCCATAGTTTTGAGAGTATCCAGTGATGAATGATGAAGGTGTGGCGGGACAGAAATACCAAACCTAGAGGCATACGCTCACTGTCTAGCCACCGTGTGTTTGTGATATTTTACGGATGTGGTATATCCTGTTTGCTGAAATTGCTGGTAGACAAAGTTAGTAGAAACCTTGGTTGAAAAGATGCTGGTTGTTTCTCTGTTAATCCAAAGTCGGTTCAAGGCTTGGGCAAAGTTCACAGGCAAGGTCCGGTGTTGGTTTTTTTCTTAGTTGCGCAAAAAAATTGATATTTTGAAGTTAAGAAGAAACTGTATTAGCTTCACATAGGTATATGCTTCGTAGTTCAGTGCCTGTGTTATATGTTGTGGTATATCAAGCGAAACAATAATTTTTCAGTTTATGCTTGAATTTTAATAAGCCAGTATTTTAGAAATGTAAAATCGTTGACAGTGACTCATTAAGAAGAGAAATATTGAGATACGTACTGCATGGTAAAAAAGTTTAAGCATATTTTACAGAAGACATTTTCTTGGTGCTTAAAAAGAACCATCTTGGAAGAAATTCAAACTTCAGTAGAACACTGTGAAGTTGAATTGCACATTCGGGAGTAATTAGAAGAAATTTTCTACTCCGACAAATGTACTGATTATAGTCGCATTATGTTAAAATCTTTAATTTTTAAGATTTATAACAGAAAGTAGTCCATCAAGAACAAGAAGTTAGATTGTAGCCTATGATAATATACATTACTTTTTAAGTTCATATCAATCGGTAGTTTTACATATAGCATAAGGGTGTTTTCAGTGTATGGTAGTGTATATGTAATGCTGCTGTAGTTATGTATAGCTGCAGTGAATGGATGTGAGGACATGTAGAGGTTTCATCAGCTCCTCATGTTATGAAGTAACAAACCTCATTAAGCAAACAGCTGGGACCAGGCAACGCTACTTATTGGTTAGCGAGATCAAAAATTTGATCACAGTGTGTGTTGTTGTTGCCACCAATTCCATACCAAGCTACTGCATGCATACCTTCCTAGCTTCTGACCTATGGTATTATGTTTATAAAATAGTGAGTTTCTGAGAAAATTGTGGCAGAGAGCTTGTTGTGTGTGTCGCAGACACTGCAGTCGCTGCTAGAGTTGCCACTGAACCTAAGCGTTTTGCCACCCGGACACAGCCCTAACTGGGAGCTTGTGGCAGACCTGGTTAATGCAATGTGTCGTCTTACCCGCTCCCCCAAGCAGTGTTGCAACAGGTAGGCTGCACCTTCCTTAATACATATACTGTATCGTTACCATTGCTTCTGGTGTTCTCAACAGTTATGTTGCCCATGTTAACTGTTGTAACGATGATCACTGGTTATCAAAGCTAATTGATGGCGTTTTTAGTTTTAGTTTGTTGAATTTATGGAAGGAGTTTATCATATGTTAAAAAAATTAATTTTCAGAAACAAATGTATCAAGTTAGACTAATTATCAGGGTTACTAAAGGTCTGGAAAACAGGAAAAATCTGAAGAACTCGGGGAATTTCAAAGTAGTCAGGAAAATTGCTTCTAGTGAATGGAAATTGAATTTTGTAGAATAAGCTATATGCTTAGTGACTGAATTTTTTGTACAGTCCCACGTGTGCAATTATTTTGTAGATGGAAACACTGTAACGTAAATTCTTCATAGTTTTTAATATGTAATAAAAAAATATAACGTACATTACTTAAATGAACACCAATAGTTGGTGTGTAGAACACAGATGTGATTGTTTCTGACACAAGTTTACAATTAAATAATACAAACGTTTCAATACTGCATCATGAGATTATACAAGGCTGCCAAAAAGTTTTTTGTGACTATCAACAACTTGTGACTATCAGTTTTAACTGGATGCTATGTTAAGTTGTCTATGGGTGTAATTAAATATGGACAATGCACATTTATTCACTATGTGATAGTAAAAATTATCAACACATTGTATCCAGCAACGTGGCAACGTCACATTCAGTTTATCTCATCCACAATTCTGGAAAAGTATTTTGTGGACTTCTCTCTTATGTATCCTGTATATAGATTGCATGTGTTCTAATGATATTTAGACATGCATTCTTTTTGTAGCTTTATAAAATGAGACAGTTTTCCCCCCTTTCTCCCGCCCCCTTTTTTTTCATAGATCCCTTGCCTCCTCCTCCCCCCCAATAAAATAAAACTGAAAAATTTTCAGATGTCAAATGTAAATTATATGTGCATTTGATTGCTCTTAATGCTTATTAATAGACTGAGGCAGCATATCCCTGGCGTTTTTTGTATACTGTGGCTGTCCAGTTACTTCCCCAATAAATTTCACCGCTATGGAAAAAAAACACTGACCGAACACTGCACTGAACACTGTACATACAGGGACCACACTACCTGCAAGCTCTTGTATCAGAGTTTGGACTTAAGTACATGAGGTATATCAAGCTCTAGTCTATCTCACATAAGAATTCCATTTTTTTGACAGTTCTGAAGACTATCATATGTACAAATTCCTACAGAAAAATAATTTTCATTTTGATGCACAGCACAGTCTGAAAGCCAGACGAGTGTGTCTGTGCAAAAATCACTTGTGACAGAGGAAAATACTGCTCAGTTAATGGCAACCGTTATAAAAAGGAATGTGACTACAACTGTCAAAAAATGGAATTCTTACATGAGACTAACTATACTGTATAATGTGCATGTATTATATTATTTTTGTTATTCTGTACAGAATGTTTTGGTAAACATACATTAAATAAAACTTTATTTGCATAAAGTTTTTAGAAATATTGTTATTCCAGCAAAAAACTGTTGCCATACTGACTAACATGTACTGTGTAATTGTTTTGGTGTGCATAGTTGTAAAAATGTAAGTCGAGTTGGCACCTTCATGACTACGTTAGATTGTATCTGTTTGTGGTCGTGATTTCCAAATGACCAGCAGGTTGGACCATGCGAGTCAGAGCATGTCATGGTGCGTCAGTCGGTAAAAGCAGTGCAGTAGTCATGGTGTTGCAGGTACGAGTCTGTTATCATGCCACGAGAGGAAGGCCGGCTCTTGTACGAGGGTGGACAAAGGCGCCAGAAGAAGACAAAAGCAGTTTTCAAGCTGGGAGTTGGGCACATGAAGGGGCGCGCCCTTCGCACAGCCCAGCTACACATGCAGGACAACAACACAGGTGCCACGCATGCCATTAACCGTCGATTTGATGTGGTGCGCGCCGTGGCATCACGGCGCACGCCCACTGTCAAGCCCTGCATTCCGCACCCCAGCGTCAAGAACCCCAAGCATGCAGCTGTACTGTCCAATGACAAGATAAAGTTTGACAGCCCATTGATGCCAGTGGACATCATCAGTCTGCGTAACGAGCGTCTAGCACAGGAGAAGCAGAAGACAGTACAGGCAGCTGCGGTGAGAGTCCTCTGACACTGGCTCACGCTCATTATTATTACTGTATACACAAACCCCACCAATAATAACATGAAATTATTTTTTCTTTACTGGTTTCTCGTGCGTGATTACAACAGTTAACTTGACACATAATTTGCTTGAACAGAGCATTACTGCATTTCATATAGTGTGCATTTTACATCAGAGGAGATCATGATGATTGCACTACATTTGTCTCCGCCATGGCTATGTCATACTTTAAAAAAAAAATTAGACGTTCGTGTATTGCATAGTCCCGGAATTTCTAATTAATTTTCATGCAACATTCTAGCTGTGGAAGCGATTCCTGGCAACCTCTTATGCACATAATTTCCAACGGTTTTAGGTAAGAACCTCACAAAGTTGTGTTTACTGCTTGTTGAACGTCACTGTATGCTACAGACCTTCTTGTGAATGTCTCACAATTTCGCTATCTGTCCGTCCTATATGTTACTTCTACTGAGTTCACGTACAATAATTTGTAAGTCTTTTTATTAATTATCTTACGGTAGTATCAAAAAATTTAGTTTTAGTTAATATCTAAGATATATGAAGCAGTACATTGAATAAATACATACTTTTTTCCTTCTTACAGTGGTGAATTATTTACAGGGGCATTTTGCTGTCTGGTAATGCATGCCTGTAAAGCGTCTCCCGCTTAGATTATTACATTACAGGGTTATATGGACATTCATTCTCTTTTTCAATGTACGGTAGCTGTCATAAGCACTGTCCTAGTTTTGCTGTGTGCTCTTGCCAAAAATTCTAAACTTTTCACGTTGTAACTTTGATCTTAAAATTTTGCATACTGTAAAGCATCGAAATGTGCATTGGGTGATATAGTTGGTTCCTTTATTTGCAGCTTTTTAAGGGATTGAAAAAATTAAAAAACAAATAATATGTACTTGGTACTGTTGTCATGCATCCTTAAATATATCACATCATAACTTACGTATCAGAAGAAAAATTGTATCCAGATTTTTATGGTGTGTAATTTCATATATATGTATGTCAAGGAAAAAATCTGTAGGCTTAATTTTTTTTTTGTTACAAAGAAATTTTTTTCTAACATTATGGGCACTTTATAACAAACTGAAACATCAAAAAGTTGGTCAGTAAATACGTAACTTTTTTGCTATTCAAGTTAGATGGGGAATGAATGCGAGCAAGTCTTTCATAATGAGCAAAATCTGTTTTTTAAAGGCAACCCCACCTCAGTAGCTTTAGCCATTCTCTTTTATAAAATTGTGAAATGTGTGGCGTATTATGTTATGTGCTTGCTACACTCTCGCCCTACAAACTCAACAGCTGATTGTCGCACGAAGTGTTTGCTGAAGAGAAAAAACGTTCCATTATCGTTGCTGACTATGGGGTTATGTTTTTAAAGGTTTATAAATGATATATAGGCTTCCTTTTGCCAGCAGATTTCTTTGTCCACTGTCCTAAACTGGTTCAGCGGTGAAACTACAGTGTCTTGAGGCCAAGCGATTACAGTAGAACCCTGTTGATAACGTTTTTCAGGGGACCGGAGAAAAAAAAGTTTTATATGCAGGAAAATGTTATAAGCAGGAATCAATAATTTCACAAAATTATTGGGCATTACACAAAAGTAGTATTTAATTACGCAATTTTGTGTACAGTCAGTTCTATAGTATCTATAGTACTAAATGATTTTAAATTATATTCCCACAAAATTTTTAACCGTCTTGCGGGAAAAATATTAAATACAATTATTATGTATAAGAGTGACTTCCCCATTTGCTTTCTTCACAAGATATATTCTTGTAATGCACAACTATAATATTTTCCAAACATTAACAGTTTTCTACAGTTCCTCTTAGGCTACTGCATTGTTACTACACCTAAAATGTTTATTTTAAGAAAAAATTTGCAAGAGTAATGTGTATTGCCAGAGCAAAAATGATGTTATAGGCAGGAAATTAGAATTGCTAGTGTTGTAATAATGTTATAAGCAGGAAAATGTTATATGCAGGAATGTTATAACAGGGTTCTACTCTTGTTGTATATGGTGACTGATTTCAAAACAAAATATTGTGTATTTAATTTTTTGTTAACATTTATTTGTATGAAAGGCAAAACAATATAAAGTCGTAATATAGGTAGGCTACGAGAAAGAGAGCAAAATATTGTATTCATCTTATTCCAGTATTTTTCACGTACTATTAAAACGTTAAGGATGCTTTTGAAGAAACAGGATGTTCCAAACAAACCATTTCATGCTAATAAGAAGAAACAATATCAACACAGTACATCAAACTAGCATAAAATATTTAAATCATAAATGAAAGACAAAACAATAAATACCGTATTTACCCGCAAAAGGGTCGCCCTCACGTATGGGTCGCACCTTAATTTTAGGACTTAAAATATAACTTTTTTCATCATAAGGGTCGCCCTCGCGTATAGGTCGCACCATGTATTTTCATTAAGTAAAACACTGTGTGAAAAATATCATCTGATAGGTATAATAATACATAAAATGCGAGCGGTATTTTGTGCAATGTTTACGGTACTACGCACTGCCAGTCACCCTGCCGCGCCGCACTTCTGTCTGCCGCCCGCCTGCCTAGCGTCTGTTCACGGCACGGCATCACGTGTGTTGTTTTGCTTCTCACTC
>PNEQ01121875.1:20460-38544 GCA_003012365.1 Medauroidea extradentata | reverse complement strand
TATTTCATCATGTTTCGGATGTGCTAGCAGTCACGTCCGCCGCCCTCGAAGGGTTAAGACGCAGTTGGGACAGGTATCTATGACGTAGGTTCGGCGGTTTTCCCACTATGAGCCACCCGGGCTTTGAATCATCGGCCAGCCCTCAAGGTGTTACGAAACAGCCGCCAACCACTGGCCTCCAGGAACATGGCACGCAACAATATATATATATATATATATAACGACACTCTACCTGCATCCGTATAGTCAATTCATATTAAATAAACATGTGCAATCTAAGGTTATAGTTTTGTTTCAATTGCAGGCATCACACCTTTAGAACATTCAAAAACATAAAGATTCTAAATGTGTGACATCAGCGCGGTTTAATAATGCTTGTTACATAGACAGTGGAAATTTAACATTCTGTATGATTTGTTTGTTTTTTATACTAGCATTAACACAACACGCCTGACATTAAATCACTTGTCCATCTAATAAATGTGTGTATTTTCAGAACTATTAAGAATGAATGTGATTGTCGATTCACTTTCTCGGATACATAAATTCATGATTTGACGGCAGGTTTAATTAAACGTGATGTTAACAGAAGTAACGAATATCAATATTGTTACAAAGACGTGATATTTATAAAAATGAGTGTGTATATCCGGTACACTTACCTCTTAAGTCATGCAAATCTTATTGGTATGAATATACTCAGTTATTTAGACCAACCTAAAGAAATCTAAACATAACCAGGTTTTCAACGTCAATTTATTGTAGCTGTCCACCAATTTCAAACATGAAGATAAAAAACGTATTTGTAAAACACAGTAATGAAGTTGCAAACGGGCACACATTTTCCAATAACCGTATAATAACAGTTACCTCTATTGTATCAGAATGTTAATATTCAATGCCCGCGTATTCTCATTCTCATACTGCGAGCGGAAACCAATGCATATTTTAACAGTACGGTAATATTTAATTGGCATTCGCGGTGAAATTATTGTCTGACTTATTCGCTTACATCTTTACATATAGAACAATTGCCGAACATTGGAGTAACCCAGTGGGTTTTACCGGGATACTTCTATCCTCTTTGACAGTCCACTGCTGATCCATTGTGACTTAACTTCACTTCTGTTAAGCATGAACAAAACGTGTTAACATCGTCACTGTAGTGAATCGTTGCAATGAAACCTTCAGAAACAACCATAGAACAAAGTATTTCAGACGCTAAATATCTCACATCATGCGATAAACTTGATCCTGATTACAGAATAATGTTGTGAGTTGTTGGTCCAGGTAGTTGTAAACAGCCACTTTCGCCCCGTTTGACATAAACAGTTGTCGCTCTCCCGTGCGAAACGACTGCACACGTTGTTCCGTCCGTGGGTCCGAACATCAATTGTTACCAACAGAATTCTCTAAGCAGCCACGCATCACATAAAATAAACGTTGTGGCATCACATTTGTTAGAAGAAAGTGATGCAAATGTCAGGTGTCCTCATATGTTCTTGTTCTGTAGGTAATACCTGACTAGACGGTTCTGACTGAAAAGTGATAAACGTATTGAGTATTAACACATACAACGTAGTTCAAGATTATATTAAGTGTAAGGTTATTATAACTTTTTGTGTTCCTGTTCCCTCCGTTACTGTATGCGATCCCGTATTTGACAACTGTAAGCTGTAACATATGAACGCACAACTTGCTAAATATTACTGCCAACTATGTTGTATAACGTTACAAAGCGGCGTGTTAGTGAACGAGTAAAATGTCAAAAATTTTAATTCCAAAATTCAAAATGCGCGAACGTTAAATAATTTTGAACAACCGTATTGCAATTAATTAAACTAACATTGGCAAAATATTATTCTGTGGTATCGTGATATTTAAAATATATAATTGGTACGTAAATACCATTTGTGTGTTCCGTCATAATACGCGACAATTCTATCTGGATACTTGAGCAATAAGAGCTAATTAAACAAACAAGTGTGTTCTTGACATTGTCTACGACCTATCGTTGTTGTGTGCAATGCTCTCGAAACACTTCAGTATCGTTGTTGGCGAGCATTTATGTGCTTACTTTATAAACATTTAGTTGCTTTCTACACGCATTTGTTGCAAAATAAAGACTAGGGACAGTTAACATGGTATTAGAATGTGACAGTAAATATTTGTAGAATTTATACAAATTAAACTACAAGACAAAATTATCTACTAATAATACACAGAAATCTTATATGTTTGTGGCAAAACGTGAATATAATTACTCACCATTAAATGTCTCTAAAAAGAATTTGTTAACGGCAATTTCATGTAACGATTTGTGTCCTTTTTTGTTTTCATAGTCTTTGCTTTTCGTAGCGTGACGCAATGCCCTCGTTGTCTTTGCGAAGGCCTGCCTGCCGAACATACCCGACGCGGGACTTACATATTTTCACCTTCACGAGTTGGCACATTTAATGTGCTCATGACTGTACATTACACTGAAACTTTGCAAATTTTTATAGGCCGTTCGGGATAACGTGATCACTAAAATGTTTACCTTCGAAAAACATATCTACTCGTTACTACATGTAATTTAAAATAAACTATTGTTACCTTACTGCTTGTGTGCTTGGCAGCGAAATTACGCAATGTAGTTCCGCGTATTTTCCTGTTTGATGTCAGCAATACTGAAACAAATCAACCAAAATCTACACAATTGTACTTGATGTAATTTTTAAATTTATATTTTTTATCAAACTGTATCGATTTATACTGACTACACATTTTATCTTATACGCGCAAACTTCAATTGACGTGGCCAGAGGGGTCAAATATATCCCGCTGTCAGCCGTTACACGGGGAAAGATACGAATTTGCTGAAAATTAACTTAAGCAGGGCCTTTTTGAGTGCTTACTTTATCCCGAACCACCTATACCTCAGTTTGTGATAAATAACCAGCAGAAAATGTTATCTACGCATTAATTACGTCCTCATCGATACTGCACTGGCCAGTTCGTGGATACTACGAGTTTTTACAACTTTACGAGACTATTTTCTTTAAACTAATTGTTATAGGTCTGTTGAACCTTCTTTGCTCTACAGCTTCATTTTTTATTTCAAGAGACGGTACTATCAAGCTCTAGTTGTCACCTCTGTGGCTAACATTTACATCCAACTCTATTTTCATTTTTGAGACCCTGAACACGACACTGGAGTGATCGGCGTATCGCGCCAATTTTTCACATGCTGAATCACTGTTCCTATCAATCGTTAATTGGATGGTGTTGTGTAAAAGGAAACCATTTCCTGAAACAGAAATATTTGACGTGAAAGTTTTATTTGTGTTTCAAACCCGAGAACAAAAAAAAGTTTTATTTTTAATTTGGGAATTAATTTTCTCTTAAAATATCATGTGTCACCTAAGTTATTTTGTGTGGGATATATTCTGAACACGATACGATTATATTTGAATGTATATTTGTGCATTCATTATCTTCTTTCCAACTCCAACCAATTATATTACTGTTCAATACCACTCTCATTAACCTTCGTGAGTTTTTTTTTCTCTCCACCTACAATTTAAGATAATGTGTAGTTAAAATCCCACATTATTTCACGAACGACTTCAACGTTATAAATTATGTGCCAGGTTAAAAAACTACCTTCAGTGTGTAAGTAACAAAGCAAAAGCAATAAGGAGATAACAGGCGTCAGTTAATTCATCTTCCTATTGCCATATCTCAGAAGAGTCTGGAGAATTAAAGCATTATTTATCTGTAAAATTTATTGCCGTTTAAAATTATCTACAACTGGGGCTAAACAGAATTTATTGCGAATTAATTATACTCTCAAGGCACTTATGAAATTTATTTGCTGCAGCATCGAAAATAACAGGAAGTCACGGCTTTCAGCAACTCTCCTGGCGAAGAGATTCAGTCGACCCGTTAGTTGTGTAAGTTCAGCTGTCTTCAGCCTGCTTTCACACAGAATAAACGTTTCCTTCGTGGCATACAAGCAATTTTCTTCCAGGTACTGTTTAGCTTGCAAACATTTTTAAATATTACCTTAGTTTTCCTTCAAAAGGTTTCTTTGAAAAAAATGTTTTTTATAAAAGTAATAATGTATATTTAAAAACATAAAACATGAAGTTTGTCTTTAATAAACTACACTAAAAAATACGTCTGTTGAATTAGTTTAGTAGTTACATAATTATTGTCATCATTAAAACTCATCGAAAACGAAAATTTCCTTTGACAGGAAACTATTGAGCATAGGTTTATGCTGAAACAAATATTTCTTTGTCACAAAGGAGTTCGTGTTGTGGCAGAGAAAACATTTTATAGCGTAGGAAGCGAGAAATAAATGAACAGGGGCAATGCAGAATAAAACGCGTTCAGAGAGTATTTCCTTGGCTTCTTTCCATTCGTGAATAAACGGACGACATGCTTTAAAATGCGGCTACTGAACGGAACATATGAGTGGCATTTTTAACGTGTCATTGCTAGGGACAGGAATATTTCTCGAGTTCAATGACCTGCATGCTAGAATCCACTTTACTATGTATACTGAAGCCCCGTATATGTATTCGTCCATTAGCTGCTACTCACTAGAACAACATACAATGAACAAATATACGGGGCTTGAGTAGCCTATACATGGGATATTGGAGTCTAGTGTGCAAGTCATTCTATGGAATCATTCATTTCCCTAGACATGCTTTCTTTTATTTCACGTTGATTTTTACGATCTGCTGTACAGATAAAATTAAGTCTGATACATTACACAATCTAACAAGAAAGTTGACTTCATGTTAGCAAAAGAAAGACAGATTAATTCCAACTGCGGCATTTTGTTTTTCGACACTGTTATTGAAAGATTTTCGTGCAAACTTTATACGCATGCGCTTGCTGAATAGCTATATATTTAAAATTCACTATCCATCGTTACTAACCAGATTCAACAAAAGTTCAAGCAAATTTTAATCCATTTGTAATGTAATTTTCACAATGAATAAACGTGTTACTATAACGTTAAATATGCTGGACATGAAATTTTCAAATGTTTAAGCCGTGTTGGAGTGGAAATTTTATACCTTAATTCGTTCGCAAAGTTTAAATTTACCGACCAGTCATCATTAGGAAACAAGTTTAATTTATGAACATCAAATCTTGTACCTAAGCAGGAATTTATTTTTGCTTAGGTCGGGTTCTGGTAAATGCTGTTGAAGATGAAGGTCTCGTAGGAATAATATTTGGTACCTGAGCAAAGCTATTTTAGTTTGAAAATAGTTTCATATTTAAGTTTTACTTTCGAGGAATTGTTTATCTGCAATGTGGAGTACTGGACTACTAAAATTACTGCATTTATTAATGAATTCGTTACTTTTTTTTAGTAGACGTCCTGTTGTAAACGTTTTAGGTCGCTCCACTTAACTTACAAAGATAACATTGCGTGAAGTACACCTTCCATTTCCGAGTTACAGAAGTTTCTTTACAACCACTGTTAGGAAATTTTCGAAACATTCGTTTGGAGCGTTGACTCTTTACTAGGAAATTAATTTTTTGTTAATAAATAAATAAATTAATTATTATTTGCAGTATCAGTATTTTTCGAAAAAAAAAAAAAAACATTTGTTTTTAATTTTTTTTTCTATTTTGATTCTCATGAGAGTATAGTGCATATTTCGCGAAGTCTAAAACGCTTCAATTCTTAATCATAAGTCATAGCGATACGTAGTAAGTACGATTACTTTTTCTACTGTCTCTACTGCGATAGTATATATATATATATATATATATATATATATATATATATATATATATATATATATATATATATATATATATTAAATGAGAACGAATATCACAAATCTGTTCGGCAGTTTTGTTTAAATTTTATTTTACCATGATAGCTAATTTTTTTCAAGACAAGGAATTACACGGCTATGACAAATAAGTTAACTAACAAAAAATTTATTAATTTCATAATTAGCTAAAACCAGTTTGTTTACTTTATTCAGAAAATTTGTCAACATGTAGAAAACAGTTATAAGCGAAACTGCCAAACAGAGTATATTATAGGTATCTGCTCTCGTTTAGTTTTAAAGAAAATACTATCGCGAAAACATTAGAAACAGAAGAACATGCATGGCCTTAACAAGCGAAGTATTGTTATACATTTTCAATGCAACCTAAAGCGTTTGCAACAATAGGACGTCTGCTAATAAAGTAACAAATTCATTAATAAATGCATTTATTTTAGTAATCCAGTCGAGAGTCGAGTGCTACGCGTTACAGGTAAACGAAACCACCAAGTAAAAATCGATCTGAAACTATTTTCAAACTAAACTAGTTTTGCTCAGCAACATTATATTTTATCTACGACAGCAAAATTTACCAGAATTCGTAAAATACAAAAAGAAATGTCTGCTGAGATAGAACATTTAAATTAATGTTGTGTGCAAAATTATCCACCGGAAATTTTTTAAGAAATGAGATCGTTCACACGAAGAGATTTTTAATACGTTTGCTGTAGTTCTGTGTTACACGAACTAGGAAAAAACATGATATATCGTGCGGACACAAATAAGATTATTATATGTGATTATCAAAAGAAATAAAGGTTGCCGATGAGTATTACTAAACCATGTTACGGTAATATATATTGCGATGACAATACTACCTGAATTATCAGCATGTTATCTTCATATAGCCTGGAATTTATGTGCAGCGTACGTAACATTAAAATCATGCTAATTGATTTTGAATGTGTTTGATGTCCTCTGCTGTGATTCATTACTGAACGAATTCTTGTCTACAACTAGGTTATGTCATGTGCTTTCAGTAATTACAGTTGGCCATCCACAGCAAAGTCAGCATTAGCCTATCGAAGCCGTGGTAAAATTTTTCTTACAGATAATTAGTATATGTCTGTTACTTGTCAGTATAAACATATAGGCCTAGCTGTAAGTAATAATACAGTGCATTGATCTCGCTGTATTAAAAAACGATCGACCGGACCATATAAATATATATTTTGTTATTATTATTGTTTCTTTCTGTAACGGATTTACAATATTACTTTCCAAATTTATTAATGATTTGGAAGATTAACAGTGTCTTTAACACTGTAAGTAATTCAAAAAAGGTATTTTCTTGTGTCACGAATGAATTTCTGTCGATTACCACCAGTACAAGAACAAAACAGACAGTGAGATGTTCAGCGAACTACATACATTTTTCTTGTCTAAGTAGTGTAGCACTGTGCACAAAGCTGCTCTTAATTACATAGCTGACAAAAAAAATGCGATTTTATAAAGTTAGACTATAAAATATAACTGAATCATTCGCTTTAGGCAATGCTATGAGACAAATATTTTCTATACCTACGTGCAGCTGGCAGATTATGATGTAATTTTCAGATACATTCGTATTTAGGTACCGTGCTAATCCTTGCTTATTTAATCCTTACTTATTGGCGGCCACTTACTTCGAGCGATTTCCCACACCCAATACATAGAAGCAATGCAACGCCTATGATGGCACTGACATATGCATAAAAACCTCTTCGTCATTACGCACAAGGCACCGAACATACGTGCAAATTTTCCGTAATACTCATATGACTGGCATACTTAAGGCAGTGATTAAAATTTAATTAGTGAAAATTTGTAGCAGTGTTTTATGCCGGCTCATTTGAATATTAGTTTGCATTCTTTTATCACATACTTTGGTGAAACAGTATAAAAAGGTTAGTTTTTAAAGTAATGGAAAGATATTAATTAATGTTTTTAATATGCATTATTTTCTAGGGTACAGTTACCTCACCTGACGTTTCGTAGATACTAATACTTTAAGAAAACCTCTGCGGATCCGTCATAAAAATATAAGAACTTGTTATAACTCCAGATAGGCAGGACCATTAATGTTTAGTACACAAAAATGTTCTCAGTGGCCAAATTTTAAACTGTTGCACTTTTAATAGTAAATATTCGCTACAACACTGCTGGAAATAGCATGGTCTGTGTTTACACTTCCAACATGTGATCGCGGAAACTTATTTTTTGTGTTTTCGAGGTGTAAAGCTTGCCTTGATCCAGACAGTCAATTAACAGAGACTATTTGTATTAATTTTCGTCGCGTATAGTTGAGTTTCAATTCCTTAATCTATTGTTACAAGTTTGAGACAAAAACTTTTCATGTGGGCTATTCCCATGAGTTCTTTTGGGATAGAGGGCTTATTATCAGAAATAAAAGAGTTTAATTAAGTACTGTATTTAATAGCTCACAAATCTACGAAATACACAAAACAGTAACCAACTATAACTCTCACAACACAATCAGTTATGCACACAATTAGTACTGTGCCACAGAACGTTAGTTAACTTTAGCAATTAAAGCACAAGAATATTCACAATTAATCAATTAAGACTACAAATCACAATAAAAATTCAGTCATATATCTGATCAACAGTCTCTCAAATAGTGACTATGTACAACCTTAACATGCCTAAGGGAGGATGGCTCACCATGTACAGTGCAGCACTCAGAGTGCTGTCTTCACTCTTAAGTTCTTCGGTTCGACTCCCGTCGCGCACCTCCTTCTTTACCTGATGACCCGCAGCAGAAGCCCTCTTGTCTCACCCAGTACTGCTCCGAAGGCATGTGCTTGTAGCCTCGCAGTAGACTCCGACGTCACCAAGACGTCTTCCTGGCGTCATCAAGATGTCCTCACCAGACTCTCTGCACAAGCTTAGCACCTCTTCCGAGCAGGACCAATAGCGAACTCTCGAAGCACTTCTTCTCTTGAATCACCAGGTAGACAGTCTCCTCAAGTAGCCAGTTACTGCCCTCCTCGACACAACATCGTCAGTGTTGTTCTCCAGAGCTCACCACATCTGCAGCACTCCAACACAACACCGCAAGTGTTGTTCGTCCTTCCTGCAGCCCGCTGACGTCACACAGCCTCGTCACAAACCTCTGCTGCCATGTTGCCATCCTCGAGATGCCACATCTCGCCAGCTCAGTCGCGCCGACACAACACCTGAGTGTTGTCTGTCCCTTCTGCAGGGCGCTGATGCTACTCAGCCTCGACACCAACCATTGCCACTGTGTTGTCATCCTCGTGATGCCACACCTTGTCAGTTTCGCTGATGTTACATCAGCCTCGACACCATCGTGATTCCGCCCTCAAGGCGCTGGGTCCTCATCTTTGCGCCGCCACCAGTGTCTACTCTCGGCTCGTCACTTCTCACGACGTCCATCGCCACCCAGTGGCAGCGCCGCCCCTAAGGGCGCTGCCTCACACAACTCTCGGTCTCACTTTATCTTCACTGCTCACTACAAGACTATCACTTCCAGACTAACACTTCCTGACTCTCCACGACTCTCACTTCCCGACTGACTCATGTTCCGCAGTTCCAAGGCTTTTATACGGCTCCTTCAGTGACGTCAACGGCTGATGAAATGTTATGAAGTGAGGTCTAAAAATAGACATTACCTCGGTCGTGCCTGTTGGTAGTCACATATTCGCACTGGCGTCATCGGGGAATCCCAATGACGTCTCTCGGGAGTTGCGACATAGCTGCGAAAACTCATGACATCACTGGTTGACTCACCGAGCTGTCCACCCAGCATGATGTACGGTGCCTGCTGCCCGGCCAACACGCAACACTATTATAGGAGATCAATAATTGAACATAAAAATCCTGTGAACATTTAAATACAACATTTCTTGTAATTTTATTTTTCAGTAAGACAACGAGCCACCCAGTTAAATGAAATAACTAAATAATCTGCTGTTGCAATATTTAAGCTGTAAGCTTCCTAAATTTTTCCATACGGTATAAAGCAGAAATAAATCCCGATTTCTCAGTCCGATAATTTTTTCAGGACTGA
This sequence comes from Medauroidea extradentata, assembly GCA_003012365.1. Classification (NCBI taxonomy): domain Eukaryota; kingdom Metazoa; phylum Arthropoda; class Insecta; order Phasmatodea; family Phasmatidae; genus Medauroidea; species Medauroidea extradentata. Next base: position 28,665 of record PNEQ01121875.1, on the reverse strand, counting down.
TAAAAATTTATTTAACTAAAACATTTATCATATCGGTCATCTGCCTTCAAGTTTAAACTATTAGCAATTAGTACGAAACAATAGTGAGAAATTTAGAACTGTGATTCATTCGCAGAACTGAAAGTCTTAGAGGATTTACTTTAATCCTCCATGAAAACATTCTTCTGAGCACACTTATTTGAACTGGTTTTTTGAACACCATTCGAAAAAAAAAATGTGCGTTTTATAACGCCCGCGACTTTGCTCGCGTGTATTACTCAGAGCAGATAATATTTATTTTAATTGAAAAACCTCTATGTACAGCAGACAGGTAGTTCAGTCACCAAGTATTCGAATGATAAATCTGCTAAATGAGCTAACTCTGCAGCATGATAAGTAGCTACATCTGTCCACGCGAAAAGTAATCTTAAGCTTGTCCTTGCCACTAACAGCGACAACGCCCGACGTTGTGGGGTAATTACGGACTCGTAAATGTAAGGGGGTAATCGAATGAAATACGTAGTTTACGCGGTATCAAGACGGATTTCCCCCGAGCACAACCATTGGTGATGGTGCCCTCAATAACGTAATTGTTCTTCAAAACTTTCACTTGAAGTTAAGTGCATTAGGGAGTTTTGGCGGTATAATGTTTCACTGATATATAAACGCATTTGGTGCTCCAACCTTGAGGTTAGTGAGATGTGTGCTGGTGCTGTCGAGGAACTTCAGCAGATAGTGGACTGCATAATCCATTTTCAAAACTTTTGAACGAATTTATCAAAATTGAACTAATTTCTTCTTCGTTGCAGTTTTTTTTTTGTGTCATACTTGCACGTTTTTACAGCCTTCAAAGAAATTTGAGCCCAGAATCTCCCGATCCATATATCAGAGCTACAAACACCTGCGACACGTAACGTCGAAATGTTTCATAAAAGCTAATTAAAAAAATAAAATGTTAAATTCCTGGGCTCATTGACGTTGTACAGCAATGAAACTCGTGTATAATTTATTTCTCGTTGGTCGTTCTTGCTTTTCGGATCGTATGACTTGAGAGTTTAAAACTGATTTTTCTTCTTAATAATTAAGTAATCTTATAAAATTACAAACATAACGTTACTTTTTTTACGTACGTATGTAAGCATCATTCTGACGCGAACAATACCTCAATATCTCTCTCTACTAGTTATGATAAGTATCACCGGCTGATAGAAAACTAATTTTATGCTTTTTTCACCCTTTTAGGTGTCGAATTTCGAAAAATCAAAATTTCACATCTTAAATATTTGTACAAATATCGAAGTGAAGTGAAAATCACGACGGTAGCCTGTTCATACACAGAAACATCTATCATTCATAAAAAAATCACATATCACGCCTGTACAGTACCACAGACTAAATACTAATACAGACGTGAAATGACTTGGCGGCTCATTTGATACGTGCCAACTTCGCCGCTTATTGGCTGCCCGAGACTGTTGATATCAGCCCCGTGTATGTTTGGCTCCTGAGTGTTACGGCAGGTTCTATTTGCTGCCAGCTAGCAAGGCAGCCGCATTACGCTGATTGGCGGTAGGCGTTTCCGCCTATGTTGCTGACCAACGAAGCCATTTTGCTGGTGTTTGTGACTGAGTTCGCCGTCCTACCCGCTATTTCACGTCTGTATTCCTAAATATTCTGTGACAGTACCGAGAGTTCGAATTTTGAAAAATCGTATAAAATTATTTTAGTGCCCATTTACCTAATCATCATCCTGAAGCAAAAATAAACTAGATATCTCGTTGGGTTCGATATATATCGAAGATTCATCTAAAACACATTCCGGGTTTTTTCACCTCCTAAGAGATTTAATTTTTAAAAACCCATTAATCACATTTTAGACTACTTTACAGGTGTCCCTTGGATATGAAAAACACAACAATAGCCAGTTCGGTTCAAAATATATTGACGATTAATTAAAACATATTTCAACACTTTTCACCCCTTTTCACTCCTAAGGTGGCGAATTTCGAAAATTCGTGAAATTTCTTTTCGGTTATTTGAGAAAGCATCAATGTTAAACAAAAATATCATTAGGGTATGCATAAAAAGGTTGTGATTCGAAAACATATTTTACCCTTTTTTATCTCTTTGGGCCAATTTTGGACTGTATATTTAAATTGTATTTTACCTATTTAGATAAGCATCAATCTAAAGCAAAGAGCACTTCCATATCTCGAATGGTTCAATAGATGTGTGAGAAATAATCGAAAACACATTTCACGTATTTTCACCCCCTTAATTATAAGTTTCGAAATGTCTTGCAGTCCTGTCTTAGTCATTTGAATACGTAACCAATTGAAGTAACAAATCACAACGACAGCTAATTGTGTTCCAACTATATAGACGGTTCACAATAAAAATACTTTGACCCTTTTTACTGCTTAAGGGACGAATTAAAAAAAATCCTTGCACTACTTTTTGGGCATTTCCGTAGCAACATTTTGAGGTAAAACTGACTCTTTATACCTAATGATTTGATATGTATCGGTGATTGATAGGAAACACATTTAAAGATTTTTCACCCACTTAAATATTGAATTTTAAAGAATTCTGAATTTACATTTTGTGTGTGTTCCATTGAAGTAAAAAATAAAATAAAATAAACACGGTGATAGGCCGTCGGGTTTGATCTCTATAGACGTTTCTTCGAAAATACATTTCACCCCTTTGCACTCCCTTAGAGGTCGAATTTCAAAAAATCCCGTCTTAGTGCTCGCCTACGACCTGAGGGGAAACCACACAAAAAATTACACGACTCTTAGGTCTAGTAGTTTAGGATGCAGTTTAATATATCATTCATTCAGTAAGTCAGTCAGTGATCTCTTTTATGTATAGAGAGATTATCAACATTTTGTTATGTTATTTAGCTCATTTAATTGAAAGTTTTGTAGATATATGACATGCATCGTATTTCGTAAACATAAAAGTTAGTTACAATTTTACTGAGTTTCTTTAAAGAAATCGAATAGAGTAGACCATAAACGTCTTTGAAATATTCTTGAAATAGGGGTTAATTGTTTAATGAAATATTGTGTAAATAGGACATTGCAGTGCTATGTCGTCCGTGTAAACCAAGAGTGAGATAGAAAACTATAAAGGAATAGAGTCTATTTGACTGCAGTCAATCCATACGTAAATAAAAATAAAGCTTTCAAAAATTCTCAAGACTAATTACGCCAAAACATAAATATTAGAGTAAACGGTAAGTAAATATCCAGAACAAATAGCAAAAAGAACTATGAAATTGACAAAACTCAGGACACCAAAGTTACGACAGCGCAGACAATCTATGTTACACGCGGAAGAGACCGGCTCAACAGCGACATAACAGACAGAAGACTAGAAGAAACGTCGTTGAAAAAAAAAAATAAGTCAACGGTAGATTTTCTCAGACGAGCTAGTCACGAAATTTCGGGAACTGACGACTTCACCAGACGTCAGGCAGACTGAAACGCCATTAAACAATTAAACGTGCGCAAATTTAAAAGCAGTTTCTTAATTACGGTAATTATATATAGAAGTATCACCTATCGCAAGTTTTCTTCAAAATTAATATTACAGTTTGTAAACACTCAAAAACTGTACACAAATATTATAAAATATTTTGTGAATAAAAATATTGCACAATTTGTTTATGTATTTTTTATTTCATCCATAGCAAAATATGTGTTATTTCTGCTTCAGTTGTAACAAGCATTTACATGAAACATAATTTGTGTTCAAGAGGCAACGGTTGGCGCAATGGCTAGAGCCTCCTCCGGGTTCGATTCCCGGCGAGGTAGGTCCCCAGATATTTCCATGTGGGAATCGTGCCGGATGATGCTGCTCGTTGGCTGGTTTTCTCGGTAGTCTCCTGTTTCCCCGCCCAACCCGCCATTCCGGCGCAGCTCTATAGCCTACATCACGACATCCTTCACCAGCGCTAAAGACCTAGACGTTAAGTGCTGACCAAAATCTCTTCAATCAATTGTACTTTGTTATATGACACATATAGGCTACTTAGAAGACTATGTTAATAAATGTATTCCCGCTTTACTGGTACTCTAGAGCCTACATTGCATGTCGCCTCATAATTCCACGGCACTGATAGAAACAACAGTTTTAACTACCTGTTTTGCTACATGAAATATATCACAAATCACAAAATTCAGAAATTTCGTTCACTTATGAACCGAGAAAGTTAACCAGCTAGGAAGCTTACATTTCCCCCTCCCAAACAATATTCAATGTATTTCCACTGGGATGAGCTTTTCTCTAGAACGTTAATATAAAAGTATGTTTCTATAGTGATAGAAATGTACATGTCACAGTCTTTCACATTATATTTCAAATAGAAGCGTGTATTGTAATCTTCACATTTTTAATTTCTGTTTCAATATGTGATTTTTCACTCCGTTTACCTACCAAACCTCTTAGTTCCATTTAAACTGAAACCCGGTGAGAGTACGGAAAGACAGATGTTCCAATGCGAGTATGGTTTTCTCAATAAGACAGTTATGTAAGTGTTATTGATTTTATCATAAATTGTATGTCTTCTTTGCTAAGTTGGACTTTTCGTCTAATACTTTTATTTCATCCGTACAAGCTTTAATAAATACTTAGTAAAATTGTTAGGCATTTAAACAATTGAGTCTTATACTTCAACAAGTTTAACAATGTTAGCATTTCAGGCTTTGTATTGGAGCTTTTAGTCTTTCATGCCCTAAAAATAAGCCTCCAACCCATTTTTACGTATGTAGGCCTAGATAATGCTTATTTATTTCATTAGCTGATATTTGCTTCATAATAATTAATAAATGTTTTCTTATCTTACTGAATATATCAGATAATAAAAACTTCAGATAGTAAAAAATGATAACTACCTAGGGATGGAAAAATGTATTGTAAACTATTTATTTAGAATGGTGGTCCAGTAAAATAATTGTTTCACATGACCCGCATATATAAACTAAGAAACTATACCGATACTTATTTAAAGCAAAATCAATGCAACTGTTACTACTTATTATTTTCCGGTACAGTGTTTGTTTTCAAAGAAGTTCTCAAACATTTTATAATGTTTGTGCACGTCCTTAAATTTTCTAATAAATTACGAATATTTAAATTTTTGTGGGATTTTCTCGTAGAAAATCTTAAATTTCTGGTTTCGTTTCTTGTAGTAAGCCGAAGTATGATAAAAAAACTATTTTTAGGACTAATAATACGTGAAAAACATAATAATATGAGTGATCTGACCTTAGGGTGAAACTAGTTGTTGACAGTCTGCTGGTGTTCCTCATATCGTTCGTGTGCCTCAAGACAGGTACAGATGTCAGTCCCTAAACGTTGCATCTGTTATAGGGATCTTGCTATTATAGTTTGTGTTATATCTGTTGTGTTGTCTCGTCCAAAAAAATTTCTGTCGCTGTGTTCATTTGTGTTGCCATTCATTCTAAGTATGATTTTTAAATGACGCACGATATATTTACTAAAATAAATTATAAAAAATGTTATATTTTTCTGTTCCAGTGTTACGAAGTACTTCAAAAAACAATGACGACGCTGAAAGGTCAACCTTCTCCTAGCGGGTCACCCTTCGAGGCTGTGCATACCTACGTACTGAACCCCAAGGCCATTACACTAGGTCAGCTGTATGGCGAGTACGACCTGCTCACACGAGAATGGTAAGCTGTGATTAGCAGAGGTAACCCAGGATCGCAGATGTATTCTAGATCAGGTTGAACGCCAAGGACGTATACTTCACTGTAATGTTGCCTTTGATTACTACGAGCCAGTAGGTAAAAAGGGAATAATACGTAGGGTAATAGCGTGCTTCCTGACTAGAAACTAATGAGTGTAGCCAATGCGAATGTAGGGCTGAGAATTTTAAGTTGCTGCTAGATGTATCTACCAAATTGACGCACATCTATAGTGATCAGAGAAAGGAAAATGGCTCGGGTTCAATGACCTGAAGGCTAGTCTGCGCAGTGGCAATATATACTCTTGAAACTCGGTCGTTTGTTATATTTCACTATAGACCAAGCGACATGGGATTGGTTCCTTGTTTTACTGTAAGTTTGCTATTTGCCCACAGCGATTAGAATGAATCATGGTCCTTCACACCTCATTGAAATCTATCTTGTCCTAACCGTTCTTCGTGATCACTGAAGGCACGAGTATTTCATATGTTTATTCTAACCCTAACTTGTGCGCTTAAAGGAACGTGGTGGAGGTTACTAATTTTTGACAGGTTTTCTAGGGACACTCCTAAATCCTTATATATTTGAGCCTACGTTCACTAATGTCTACTGCTTTTAATATTGTCATCTTATTTAATCCGAAATTAGAGCAGATATCGTAAAACAGTCCTCCAGCGTGGTTAAAAATAATTTTTGCCGATGTAGTTTTTTTTGTTAGAAAGATAATTCCTTAGTTTAGGTTAATTTGTTAGTTAGTAAAATTAATTTCATTTTGTAGCTATAGCTTTAACAATTTTGATTTTTCCTTCGATTTTCATCCAAACTGGGAGGAGTTTTATAAACTCTACTCCTTTTTAGGTTTGAAAAATGAATATTTCAAAGCTGTATAAGGGCGGTGTCATGATCCTAAATTCCTCTTGTGCTCCATCTCATCACACAATATTCAGGCATATAGAAGTGAAATGGCCGGTAGGAGAGCAAACTTAGTCACACACACCAGCAAAATAGTTTCGCTGTCCAGTAACATTTCGGAAACGGAAACCGCCGATCAGCGTAAGGCTATTGGATTGCTATCAAGCAATCAGACCAATATGAAACTTGCCGTAACATGCAGGCTAGGAGCACAACAGATTCGGGGCTGATATCAACAGCCTTGGGCAACCAATAAGCGGCGAAGTTCACCATCATAAAATTAACCGCCAAGTCATTTCACGCCCGTGGAGCTCTTTATAAATGATCGCAATGTCTCTGCCGTTGTCAAGCTTCGTGTGCGACGGGTGGTTGTGACTGGTGCAGGTCAGACGGGATCCTGTCGACCTTGGTGCGGCAGGGGTCGGCGGCGACGGACCAAGACAAGCGGTGGTACGTGCTGGACGGTCCGGTGGATGCGGTGTGGATCGAGAACATGAACACGGTGCTGGACGACAACAAGAAGCTGTGCCTCAGCTCCGGAGAGATCATCATGCTACGCGACACGCAGACAATGATGTTCGAGGTGGCAGACCTAGCGGTCGCCTCGCCGGCCACCGTGTCCCGCTGCGGCATGGTCTACATGGAGCCAGGCATGCTGGGGCTGCAGCCCTTCATAGACTGCTGGCTGCGTCGCTTGCAACCGGTACCGTACCCCGAACTATGTCTTGCCAGATAGAGCTTAGTCTTGCCAGACAGCACTATGTCTTGCCAGATAGCACTGTGTCTTGCCAGATAGCACTGTGTCTTGCCAGATAGCACTATGTCTTGCCAGATAGCACTGTGTCTTGCCAGATAGCACTATGTCTTGCCAGACAGCACTATGTCTTGCGAGATAGCACTATGTCTTGCCAGATAGCACTGTGTCTTGCCAGATAGCACTATGTCTTGCCAGACAGCACTATGTCTTGCGAGATAGCACTACGTCTTGCCAGATAGAGCTTAGTCTTGCCAGTCAGCAAGCACTATGTCTTGCCAGATAGCACTATCTCTTGTCTGATAGCACTATGTCTTGCCAGATAGCACTGTGTCTGGCGAAATAGTACTATGTCTTGCCAAATAGCACTACGTCTTGCCAGATAGCACTGTGTCTTGCCAGATAGCACTACGTCTTGCCTGATAGCACTATGTCTTGCGAGATAGCACTATGTCTTGCCAGATAGAGCTTTGTCTTGCCAGACAGCAGTATGTCTTGCTAGATAGCACTGTGTCTTGCCAGATAGCACTATGTCTTGATAGCAGTATGTCTTGCGAGGTAGCACTATGTCTTGCCAGCTAGAGCTTTGTCTTGCCAGACAGCACTATGTCTTGCTAGATAGCACTGTGTCTTGCCAGATAGCACTGTGTCTTGCCTGATAGCACTATGTCTTGCCAGATAGCACTGTGTCTGGCGAAATAGTACTATGTCTTGCCAAATAGCACTACGTCTTGCCAGATAGCATTATGTCTTGCCAAATAGCTTTATATCTGGGCAGAGAGCATCATGTCTTGCTGTGTCTTGCCTGATAGCACTATGTCTTGCCAGATAGCACTGTGTCTG
>PNEQ01121875.1:0-20360 GCA_003012365.1 Medauroidea extradentata | reverse complement strand
TGGCAGAGAGCATTATGTCTTACTGTGTCTTGCGAGATAGCACTATGTCTTGCCGGATTGCATGGTGTACAGAATTGATGATTTATCACTGGAAAATATGACTATTTGCTATCTCTAACTATGTTTTACAAGATAAGACAGTATTATGAACGGAAGTAACCACATTTTAAACATTCCGAGCGACGTGAGCACAGTTGTAGCCGACCGCGTAGTGTAATTAGTTGCGCATCGGATTCTACAACAAAGTGTTCTGGGTGTAAGTCCCATGTAAGACATTTCATTTGAATTTGTCTAGTAAGAGCCATTCGGTTTTTCGGGTTCTCTCACTTGTGAAAAAAGTGTCACCGGAAGGAATTACACAATTAAACGTTTCAAGTAGCACCCGAAGTTGGTACAAAGTATTTCACTATGCATGTGGAATGACAAACCGAGGGTAGTAGAAAACCCGGAGTAAACTATCCGGCCGATGGTATTGTCAGTCAAATTTCCCACTTGTGAAAATCTGTCCCCCCCACTAGGAAGCAAAATAGAATCGTATTGACGGGAGGCAAGTGTCTAACCGTTACTGTACCTCGGCCCGCAAATGGGAAATGTGATGGAGGTTGGAGTACCTGGAAATGAAAAGACGCATAAGCTAATGTGCGCTTGGAAAAAAGTTTACGAAAGTCAAATGTATGAAAGTTGACTGTTACACCTGTTTTTCCTACAAAGGTTCTACTACGCAACAACGACAACTAGTCCTCCCGTGAGGGGAAGAAGCGCGGCGCTAATAGTAGGTAGACTGGTCACAGGAAGGGGAAATGTACTGCACCTGACATGGGTTCTTGGCAAAATCAGTGGAGACGCAGCGCGGCGAAAATCGAGCCAACTGCCGGTGCCGCAGTATGATGGCCGGGGCTGTGGTGCGCCACACCAGTTGTCCAGGACAACACAGCGGTAATTCGAATTTTTCAGCGGGACTAGTTGACGTGGTCGAGTAGTATGTGTTTAAAAAAATGTTGACTGGCCATAACTACGCACATATTTATGCAACAACTCATGCATTGTGTTTTTCACTGGTGGGGCAATAACTTATGTATTTGGTCAGGTAATGTATGAAAGTAGAAATATACTGTACAGGGTAGAATTATTGGTACAAATGACGGATATTATAAAAGTTTGAAACGTATGAATGTTGAATGTATGAAACAGTGACGAAAGGTGGATGTGTTCAAGGGAAGCGATGTTTAGCTATGATTATAGATAAGTCTGAGTTGTCTAAGGAACTGTTATATTGGTAAGGACTGATACCTACACTTTTCTGCCAATAGCATGCAAGAGGCGAAGAATGAACTGCCCAATCACACAACCTCAGTAACAGGAACATTGGTGGAATCCATCAGACACATTAAAGTCACGCGTCCAGAATGTATAGTCGGATATAGTATCGCTTCGTTTGAATCATGTCCACGCTTCGCCATTGTTATGAAAGTCTGTATTTGCCTGGTCCTAATGGTCGCCATGTGTTACCGCAGCTGGTGATGGAGCACGTGGAGCGGATAAGGTCGCTGGTCGAGTGGTACCTGCTGCCGGGCTTGGACTTGCTGAGGAGCGATTTGGAGGAAACTGTGCCCTCCGTCAACAGCTGCCTGGTGGCCGCATTCCAGCGCCTCATGGACGTCTTCCTGCTGCCTCTGCAGCATCCACTCGGCAGGCCGCCCCCGCCACCTCAGTACCTCGCCCTCATACGTGAGTACCGCAACTCTTCCAAGGACATTGGTAGAGAGATATTTTTGTGAAAATAATTATCAACCAACTTATTTCAATGTGTTACGTGCACAATTGCAACTATGCTTCATGGTTATTGGTAGTGCAAAGACGTTTCTTATTTTTATTTGCTGTGCGTGCACCCACAAAGATTTCTGTAGAAAAATTGTCTGATGATGGCAAAACGGAGCAGAGGGGCAGAACTAGATACCCAAAAATATTTGTGAAACAATTTTTTTTTTTTCAAAATGTTTGACTTTAATGACCCTTAACATCATTTTGTCACATTTAGCATTTTCAAAACTTTTTTGTTTCAGAAATGTTATCGCATTAAATTGAAAACCCCGCAAACGAAGTTGTGGGCACCAGGTAGTAAGAAATAAAGCCTGAAAACGTATTTGTGACAAGCCCATATGGTCGCCACTCCGATTAACTATATTGAATAGTTGTCAGTGCCAACCATCATAAATTAATGTGTAATAATAACTATGCCTTGCGACCATTCATTCTCCTCATCATTGTATCAGGATCACATTGCAATAGTTCTCATTAAGATACTATTACTTCACCAAGTTTTATATAAAAAATAAGGAATTGTATATATTTTGTCTTTGTGAAAACGAGAGAGGAGAAGCAGGTGCAGAGTGTGTCTTGGGGCCTCACTCCACCCCCGCTCGAACCACCTCCCTAACTGGACACGAGGGAAGGGGTCCAGCCAATAGTTTCGCTAGTTGTTACTGTGTTGTAGATATTTAGTAATTAAGAAACCATAAATGTTAACAAGTAAATGAACCATTTTATGTAACTAAATGTAAATAGCGACGAGAAATTAAGAAATGATTTAATAATTACGGTTCTGGCCAGAATTGTTGTCCTCGGGAGGCGGGGCCATCTGTTGTAAGCTGACACCTGATTGGCCCAAAACAAACCGTAGCTTGCAGGCCAAGTGACGGGGTTTTTTGGCACAAATCAAGGGGAGAGAAGCAAGCCGGCGTCGGTCCGGGACGCCATTAAGATTTCGCCAAGTCACAAAGTACGTCGGACCGAGACACCTCTGATTAGTAATTGTAGAGAGACAGTGATTGCGAGGCATTTGATATTCTAATTAGTTTTCGGGGTCTCTGTTGGCGCGACTGTGATCAATACCGACAATTCTACGTCAGTATCGGTCCGCCCCGAGAGACAGCAACGACGTGCTACCCGGGAAAAAGACTTGCAACTTTTTCATTACACTGTATAGTATCATATCATCCAGAACTTGCACTCAGCAAACAATAGCCAACCAAACATTCACAGAATAGTAAACAAACAAATAAGAAAATAAAACAAAACGAACGGCGTATATTTAACACGATAGTGAAATAAGTACGAGTATATTTCACGAAGTTTTTACGAATCTACTAAAGCATAGAGCACGTGTTTGAGCAAGAATTTACTTCCAAGATTTTTAACGTAACAAAATTTTACGCCCCAGCGAACCAGCCTTCCATGTTCCGTTTCCTAGAAACAAGCTATGTTCAGGAGACTATATTACCATACGAAACGTGATACATTTGTACAAATACGTAGTGTCACTTTCATTCAGAAAGAATATATTTAAATGTTATAGCTTCATCTTGTTATATGAAGTGCTTGAAAATTTACCTAACTTGCACAAAGTGAACAAAAATCACGTATCGTCGGCATAATTGGAAATAGTAGACAATAACAATAAAATACAATAGATGTTGTTGAAACAATTTAATACCAGCGTTTACATTGTGCTGCCGTGTGTTGACGTGAAAGTATTAGCACACGAATGTTTCGAGTAAAACATGGAAACTAAAAATAAACAACTCTGAATTTTATTTAAGAATATCCTTAAAAACTGTGTACACGAATAACTTTCACTTACTTATTACAAAGTTAAATTGTGTCTCTGGCAACGTAAACATTAAATTTTATTAGATGTGGCCGTCTATTCGTTCAATCAATTTTTTTGCACAAACTGTGTCAGTTTATAATTATTTTCATCACGACACTTCAAAATTATTTGCTTACAATACTAAGTAAACTAATGATACGTACTGTCAAATGGTAGGAGTTAAGCCCTAGTCGTAGATTGCTCAAGATGGAGTAGTGAATTAGGCTTGGGCGCTCCTAACTCTGTTCATAAGTTATATTTTGCCGAAGAAGTCTGCCATGCTACTTATAAACTTAAAACGTCGCTTTTTTCAATCACTAAAAATGTTGTCTAAAAATTAGAGAGAATTTTTTTCAAACGCTGTGAAAAGTAGAGGTTATTTTGCTTCTTATCAAGGTCGATTGTCTCAAAAGAAAAAAAAAGGAGGGGGGTTTTTTGAACAGTAATTGTGTAAATATAAATGTACAAATTGATTGCTTCATTAAAATTTTCGCTTGCTGCGAATCACTCAAAAAATGTTCTAAATATTAACATCGTATTAGGAGTTGAATACTCAGAATAAGTAGTGAGTGTCATTATTTACCTTAATTTAACAATTGTTATAGTTAATACTAAGACAGTGTTCATATATTTGTACTTATAAATGTTTAATATTGACTTGATATTTTTCAACGCAAGAGGATTCTGGTTATTATTTTAAGAACTGTAACGCAGTGTTATAAATCAATTATATATGTAATGCGCATACTATGTAAAATGACTGAATGGATCATGGCATGGACTGGTTTTGCATATAACGCTATATTTTTTTTTTTTAATTAAAAAATTTCTTGACCATACCTTACGACAAAAAGTGTTGATTTAAAACATAGTTAATATTATGTGTTATTAATGTTGCTTTAGAAAATTTTAAATTTAATTTGAAGCTATGTAGTAATCTGTAACATAATATCATGTAACTTATGTAAGACAAAGTTAAAGTTAGCTCGCGAATTTAGTTTAATTTGCAGACATCAATATACACCTAATCTTTACGTTATAATGAGTTTCTATCAGTCAAAAAATTTAAAAGGTGTTCCTCGGACTGTGTATGTGCCTGAAGACCTGAATACGGGGACAGATTGCAGTCACCGAAATGTCGCTATGTCGTAAGGATAAAATTGTGTTCGTCTGTTTATTCATTGTTTTACTGTCCACAGTTACTGGGTTATTTGTTTTCGTTCGCTTTCCTCAAGGTGTCTGTGCTCCTGCTACGTCGTTGTCGTTCGTTTTATTTCGTCTATTTGATTACTGTAATTATTTTTTATCTGTTATTTTAAACTCACAGACGGAATTGCTGTTGTTGAATAATTTGAGTTTTATTTTTTTTCTTGGTTTGTTTTTGGTACTTGGGTGCTCGTTTGTGTTAATTTACTTTATTTTGACTCACTGACTGAATTCCTTGTGGAATTGTATATGTTCACATATGTTTGCCAGTGGCAAGCAAAGTCCTTTTGTTTGTTTACTTGTCTGTTTGGTTTGTGTATACTCTGGTTCTCTGTGACACGCCATTTGCTGCAATGACGTATGTCCAAAATACTTCTATAGTTTGCAGTTGGGAAATTTATTTACATATACTTTTTACCTCGCTGTCTTATTATGTTGATGGTGGTGGATATACATAAGCTGTTTTTGAAGCTATGACAACCAATGTGCCATTTTGCTTTGCAACCAGTGCCATGAGTTTATATTTATGTTATGGATAAGAATGGCTAATCATCATTTTATAGAATTATGTACAAGTTCTACAAAATAAATAGTAAAAATTTCGAAAAAATTTTCATACAATACACAGTAACAATACCACGAGTTTGAATTCATTTGAGAGTGACATTTCGTCCATGTTTTCAATCTCCATTTTTCACAATTATAGTTTTGTCACTCTGTCACTCCTAGAAACAAGCCACACACGTAAGTTGTTACACACTTAAGAAAAATGTGTGTAGTTTTTCATTCCCCATAAATTTTTATTTTCTCACTATCATACATCATAATTAAATATAAACAAGGACGTGTTTGCTCCGTTAATAAAATACACTATACTACTTTTAAATATGAAAAGTTGCTTAGCCACCCTGAGCAGAATAAACTTAGATAAATGATAATATCAAAACTTTTTATTTATCTAACAATTTAAGTATGTATTTGTATCTAAAGAAAACTTCGTAGACTACTATGAGCCACAACTCTTTTGCACCATCTCCGTTCAATTCAAAGTTTGTGACAGTTTATAGACTATTATATTAAGGGTGTTCAAGTGGTAAAAATTCATAATTTTATATTTGCTTGGCATAGTGTTAGTTTATAGACGTTACTTGTGACTACATTTTACACTTGTAGAAATTTTTAAGCTCTAATAGTTTTCCCATAGCGACATGTCAAAGTCACAATTTGCAAGTTACAGGAACATAGATACAACGAAAACCAAGTGGCCTGCTCGAATGAAATAATTTACACTGAAATTAGATATAATGGGCACTGTGCTAAAAGATTTAAAAACACAGAATGGAATTCCTTTGTACTATTTAAAAAAATCCTAAAAAGACGAAAATTTACCTCATTTATGACAGTTTTTAAGAAAGACAAAATGACTTTGTTGAGTGTTTTTAAATCTTTTAGGACAGTGCCCATTACATCGTTTTTCAGTGTAAATTATTTCATTCGAGCAAGCCACTTGGTTTTCTTTGTATCTATGTTCCTGTAACTTGCAAATTCTGACTTTAACGTACCGCCATGGGAAAAATTATGAGAGCTGAAATATTTCTACAAGTGGATAATATAGTCACAAGTAACGTCTGTAAAACTAACACAATGTCAGGCAAATATAAAATTATGAATATTTGCCACGTGAACGCCCTTAAGTTGTGAGATTGGTATGGGTCGGGCGAATCGTCAGTTTGAGGCGTCCAATAAGTCACGAGAACCTGCATTGCTTGCAGGCTTTTAGACATAACCTGGTGATCGAGTATACCTGGTCACCTGACTGAGTAGATCTAATAAAAACAGGTTAGACATTCTTGTAAGTTACTTCAAGGTAGTTTAACGTGCTGGAATATGATGTGCGTTGGATCGATGGACGCTTTTGTTATGTTGTAAAACCGCGTTAAAAGTAATGTTGCGTTGTAACTCGCCAATCTTCGCGCCTGCAACAGAGCAGTATCCGTCCTTTAGGGGTTACAGAGTTGGTTTCTTAAGTTACAATTAAACAATGTGCTGCGTTTATTGTGCGAATTTTTACACATTAGTCAGGTGCACGGAAGTCTATTAAAAATATATATTTAACCTCGAACAGGTAACAATGATGCGTCTACTGCTACATGGTGGTTTATTTCGAAACAATATGACATTAGTCTTAGCGTTGTCTGTCATGTTTCTTCACACTTAACTATGGTAGCAATTACATTAATTTGCGTGTAGACGTAGATTAATGTTACTCACAAGTGATATTTGTTATGGATCAAGAATATTGGGTCTTAGCGACTTACCGTTGTTAAGTAACTCACTTCATATCTGCGCCAGAAAAAAAAACTTGAGTTATAACTGTTGAGTTATCAATTATTATCAACGTGTTGTAAGCTATCCGACTGGGACGTTAATTAATTATTTAATTATACGTATACTGCTGACTGCTACAGTGTGGCTGCCAGCGAAGCACATACACTTTGTTTATTTTTCTTTGCTGTCCACTCATGCGTAATTAGATGAGTCCAATACGCTCGGAAATCCTGGCATATTTGCCACAAAAACTGGCATTCCTTGTACACGCGTATGCTATGATACCTAGAAATTGGTACGGATAGCATCGTTGCCAGTGCCATTCTGTCGTGTAAGCGTGGTGACACCGGAATCACTGGTCATTTTTGTACGTTTGACACACATACATACAAGTGCAGCTATGGCCATAGTTTCACCCTCTAGCCCTTGCCAAATACTCTCTCATCCGCCCCCGACCTTGTAACATAAAATAGTAACACATTCACACATACAGATGTTTTCTTCGGCTAGGCAACTGCCGTCTTCACACTTACACTTTAATCTTTGTATATTAGTTTATATATTATTTAGTTTACTTATTATTCACACATGGAAGCACAGTTGCTTGATACCTTGCATTGTTGCGTGAACTGAACATTACCATAAGATACCGAGCAAATATGTTATTTTTTCCTTGAATTGACTTAACTTTAAACAACATGATAAAACCAATTGTGCCGCCCCTTATACATATGCTTGCCTCCCTCCCCCCTCCCCCCTAGATTCAGCACTGAGGTCCAGTAAACGTAGACTCATGTTTGGGCTGCTCGGGATTTGAACCTGCTCCCATAATATAGAAGTCAGAATAGTAATAGTAAGTGAGTGAGAGAATTTGGTCAGCGCTTAACATCGAGGTCTTCAGCGCTGGTGAGGGGTGATATGATGTGAGTATGGAGCTGTGCTGGAATGTAGGGGCGCGGAAACGGGAGATCCCCGAGAAAACCCGCCGACCAACGGCATCGTCCGGCACGATTCCCACATGCGAAAATCCGGGCACCGACCCCGCCGGGAATCGAACCTGGATCCCCTTGGTGGGAGGCGAGAGGTCTGACCATTCGGCCACCGTGGACCCAATAGTAATAGTAGGATAATGAAGATATCTGTGGAGCGCAATAAGGGACTAACTACAGTGCTATGTTGCCACATGGGAAATGTCATCGTAGAACATTTTGCTTCAACATTTCCGTCTCCAATTTACCCCAGAATTCGAGTGGTGTGCTTACTACGCGGCAGATTATGGACTTCGTGTATTGTTATAACCATGCTGTGTGTACACCGCTTGAGAACGTGCAGTACATATGTAAGAGAACTTACATGTGTTTAAAGCCAATAAATAAAAACAAAAAAGATAAGTGCGGGCAATCCTAAGAAACACTTTTTGATAGCTTCGTAAGCGAGCGTTTTATCATCAGAACTATGCAATTCTGGTGAAACGTATGTGACTCCGAATTTTGTACACTTTGACCGTGGGCAAAATAAGTTTTGCCAAAGAAACGTGTCAATCTGGCCAAATATAAACAAAGTTAGTAAGATTAGTAATCTAAAATGTTAAATCTCACTCCTCGCCAGTCACAAGTTTTTTATCTACTGACTTCCGAAAATTTGTAAATTTCAAATAATATTTTTTTAGCTAATTTATGTACCACAGCTTCTGGACCACTTTTACCATCACCGTCCCCGGATCTGGCTCTTCAGAAACTTGCGGAATGGATAGGGGAGTGCATCATCCCTGCAGTTAGGCGCTACGTGTCGGCTGGCTCGCTCAACGCCCTGCCAGAATGTCGGAGAACTGGGTTTCACCGCTGGAACCATCTGAATAAACCCTTTTGTCGACACGGCCAGGAGCGCGAAGAACAATCGAGGCGAGATCGCGCAACCTATAAATGCTGCAGTATGTCTCTGAGTAGGTAGTTAACATGTGTTTGTCGGCGCAGACGACTGAGTAGAGGGATTGATTGCGATTGTCGATAGCGTCACAAGATTAACGCCATAGTATAAAAATAAGTAGGCCCATGGCTGTGATCGACAAAGAACATCTTAGAAGGGTGAAATAAATTAATTTAATGTTTACAATTTCTGATAAAATAGTAGGACTTATCAAGTGTGAATATTAGCTTTACATGTCATTTTGTTGGTATACTTAGGAATAAATTCTTAACATTTATATGATTTAATAAAGCGTACAATTTTTAACCTGAATTTGGGGTACGGCAACGAAAATGATAAACAAAATTCGTTACTTCAAGCATTATGAAATACTTTATCTCGATAGAGTTCAGATTAGCACGAATACGTTGTACGTACCCTTCACCCTCGTTGATATTTCTGTTACTGGAGTTATTAAATTCCGTAATTTACCTGGCAAATCTCTCCTTGTATCTTGCATTCCTCAGGAAATGCCATAGCACAATTAAATCTGACGTTTTTCAGATATCTCATTTAAACTCTATGCTTCTGTTCAAATAGCAGCGACATTGTAGCACGTCTTACTGCTTACAATTTGCCTTCAGTGACAATGTATTATAAACTATCTTAGAAATACCTGAGGTGAGTGTATTTCTCGGTATTCTTGAGTTGAAGCAAAAGTGAGAAAAAAATTGTGATACAAATGAAATTATGTAAAATTATTTGACATCCGTGCAGTAAAACATTTGAGATTTAATAACAATTACTGAATAAAGTGTGACATCTCGCTGTCAAATTCATGCCACAGATTTTATTTTAATTATTTTACTAGCCTGACACCCCAGCCTAATATTGTTTTACTGTAACATATTTTATTTTTTACTGGAATTTAGTATGTTCGGCTTAAATTATCACATTGTTTTGATAATGCACTTCATGCACCAAATTTGTCAACCAGCCAAGTGTTTTACTCCACTAATACTTCCGCTTAGACAGGAAACAGTGTGTGTATTTAGTTTTTTTTTTTTTTTTTGTTTGTCTTTAAAAAGTTCTATGAAAAGCTTTAGCCTGATTGGACGTGTAGTACATGGACTTCTTCAAGATTTGAAGATTATTTCTCCGTGAAGTCTGCCAGCAACATCGATACGCCACAGATGAGCGTCCTGGGGCTTTATTTCCACGAGGGAAATATTTTTGTTCTATAACGAAGGCAGTAAGAAGTCGTTGAATAGTATGTAGAAAGCCTGTATTAATCATCATGGAGTCATCATATATCACAGGTAGTCAAGCTGCCATCATCCCACTGCATCTGATAATATTCCATTAAGTCTGCTGGACTATATGTTTTACACCCACTAAAACACACTACTCACCGCTGAACTTTTCTCGAAAACATTAACAATGAACACTTCAAGTTTAAATGAATTTGTTTACACGTTAACTTGACTGGTTATTTTTTCTTTATCCTAGTAATTATTATGTTTCAACTCTTATTTTTTTCCAAGCAAACATTGACTAAGCATATATTAAAAGCCATTGCAAGCTATTTTTACACTGATTTTAATTTATTTTATGGTGTGTTCAGGCGCCCAATACTCTTATATATTATCCTATTTTATTTGTTGCTGTTGGCAGCAGAATTGTACTAGTATAGTATAATTTTACCTATACATGTATTTTTGGAATTCATACACACATCGTGTAGATGTTATCCACAGCATTGATAACGTACGTGTACCGGCGTTATTATCAACGTGGTGCCTGTAAGAAAACAGACTGTCACAAAAGTAACATAGTTACTAGGACATAAGTACAGTACGCTTACTTTATTTTTACCCTGCACTGTTATAAACGACATGCAAGCTGCTTAACACCTTTAAACCATCAGCCGATAGTTACGTAGGTCTTAAACAACTCCTCTAGGACGACACTAGAAACAAAACACTACACCAAAATCCACCCCTTGTCAACACAGATAATTCACATATGCAACAATGGTAAATTGGTTTAAGTGCGTTCTAACATGACTTAGGCTACTACGTAACAATTTACGTAAACCTCTTCGTGCTTAATGTTCATTGAAATCCTTTAATTGCACATGGGATTGAAACATAATTGTAATAAGATTGTACGGGTACTTTTCATTTGTATTCTCCCAGCAGGATATAAATACCTAACTCGTGATTGGCTTAACGCTGACAGCCGAAAATAAGACGTTCTTTAGTCCAACTAATTGAGTTATCCACCCAAAAATCTTGAAAGCAGTAATAAAAAGCCGTTAAATGCGGATGTCTACTACACTGAGATAGACGCTATACACAACTCATAAAAGTCTTTGGGTCACAGTTTTTTAAGACATTTCCAAGTTCGTATTTAAAAACATAATTATTGAAGTAAATTGTGTGCAGTGAACAACATTAGAGCTGAAAGCCTGACTCTATTTACTCATGTTGAACTTACTTGGTATTTTATTTAGAAATTTAATGTATATTTTATTTTTTTCGCTTCTTCAACCATGTTTACAACTGTTGAAATGTTGTCAATGTAACGCAGTTCATAATCACATGGAGTTTTCTTTACTGAATAATATTGGCTATAGCCGTTTCTATAGTACTAAAATACTATTCTACAATTCTAAAATACGATCTTAATTACAAAACAGGAACAGAAAATGGCTGCTGTGCTACGATATGTAACAGAAAAGGTGCACAATTGGCCTCAGCAATATGTATCAAAATATTTACTGCAGAAATATTCTATATAATTTACTCATTTATAATAATCGCTCTCTCAAATATCTTGCACTCAACTTTAGCAACACTTATCAACCTCAGCGTAGTTGCAGGGAATTGCACATTTGTCCTCCTGCGAGTTTCCCAATACTTAGCATTCCTCTCACACACGATCTCACATTAATACTTACTGGACGTGGGAACTTCAACTTCAAACCTGCACAGACTGAAACTGATGCAGTCTAATTAACTCAGGATATGTCAGTTTGAGGATACTATTGTGCCGGTGGGCTTCGGCGCGGAAAACTTTTTTTAAAAAGGAAGTAATACAATACACTCAAGTGTTAAGAATAGCCGAAATTCCTGCTCAAAACAGTCACGCATAACAAATACAAAGTCGCAAAATAATAATAAAAAAAAGGAACAGGACAACAAAACAAAAATTAAAGGCGACAATAAACAAAATAAACGTTTGAGGAAAACTATGCCTTAAGCACACCGCACAAAATTTATTAAATAAAATTTCTAAGGTGACTTAAAATAGAAATTACCCTTTCTACGATAAGTATAACATACTTAAAATGCCCATAGAAAAGTTATAAATAGTAAGACGTTGATTTGTGGTTTGTTATCTGAGTAAATCCTTTTTTATCAACTAATATGAATTAAATTTTTTCCCTTCAAATTAAAACAAATAAGACGAGGTAACATGATTGTAATTGGCTAATAGGCATGTATAGGAAAATATGAGATTATTTATTTATGTGTTAACGATAAAATTAATAAAAAGGGTAACCCATACGTTATACATTGAAGAAGGTACTATACAAAAATTTAATCGAATTTCAAAAATTATATTATTTCAAAATTTTACATATAAAAACATTAATATTGTAATTCATTAAAACAATATTATCAGAATCATGACATGTCTTTTCTTTGATGTTCGTAAAACTTGCTTAAAAAATAAAATGGGAATAGACATTTTAATTCTGTGAGAAATAATAAAAAAAATATAAATCACAAACTTAGCTGAGATGAGTACCAGTCTTGGTACAAACGTTGCTACCCGGAGGTAGAATCACGCCGAAAAGCAAACAGCTACGTCGCTACAGATTCCACAATGAGCCGGGAGATGTAAATCAAGAAAACCCAGAGCGGAGCTCGGTAGCCGAGGCGTGCAACCAAGATATATTTCATAAATTTTAATATGTCCCAAAAGGGACAACGACGAGGAACAAGGACCCTCACTGTAACATAGTTAGCACAAAAAAATTGAAAAGACATAAAAGAAAACTTTGAATGTCCGGGGAGAAAAGAAAAAAAAACGAGTACTAACCTTGAGAGATAGGAGAGGATGTCACATCACAAAATATGAATAAAATAAACAAACCACACTTCTATGATAACTAGAAATACTACATATGTTAACAAAAACCTGTACTATAATCAGCTACTTATGTTCCAAAGAACATCACTTACAAGCGTGCAACACAGAGGTACGTTACGGCTCTATAAGAGCAGTACAAAGAGCACCGGAACACGACAAGGAAGATGGTCAAGAAGGAGGGGGGGGGGAAGCAAAGCTACAGAAGACAGTCTTAAAAACATCGCTGCTAGATAGCAGGGGCAGCTCTAAAAGTAGCCAATGACATACAATGGGGAACGAAGGCAGTGAAGATCTCGTGAGCCAAATGAACAGAAGGAAGTAATATCACGTGGGCAGATCCCACAAAGCACTATGAAATCACGTGATAGAAGGACGGGTAGACACGCTCACAAACTGCAGACACAGGGATGCGCACTGCAGAGGAGAAAGGAAATAAAACAAGACTTTGGCTGAAAGACTGCAAACATAACTGTGCGCAAATTCGGCTAAGAGAAAAAGCATGTTACTGCAGAACGAATTAGCTCCATTCGTAACTAACATGTGAAGGAAAGATTAACAGTAATGAGA
The DNA here is from genome assembly GCA_003012365.1 of Medauroidea extradentata. Taxonomy (NCBI): domain Eukaryota; kingdom Metazoa; phylum Arthropoda; class Insecta; order Phasmatodea; family Phasmatidae; genus Medauroidea; species Medauroidea extradentata. Next base: position 6,544 of record PNEQ01121875.1, on the reverse strand, counting down.
AATGAAATTTCTGAAATATCTACAGTAAATAAATTTACAGAATAACACCAAATTACCATTGTACAATGGAAACAAGGTAATATCGATAAAAAAAATTAAGAAATTAAGGTTAAATTTAGAAAAATACAGACACAAAATTTTAATATTTATTTTGTTTAAGTCGTGGTGTATTTAATGTAGCACACACCCCTGTCCTGAAAGGACATGTTAGCATCACAAGAAAATTTCAGATGAGGAGACACTAAACACCCAAACAAGAAACAATAATCAACAAGATAAAAACATTGCCTACATTAAAATGTTTCTAAATGACTATTAAACAACACAAAAGAAGAGAATACCAATATTATGGCAAAATAGAAATGTAGCTCACAAATGCTGTTGAATGTACAAAGACAAATGTGGAGGCACGAAGTACCCAGGACAACAAAATCCTCAAAGAGACTACAAGAGCCTTTCATACCACAGTAAACGACTCAAAGGGGCGTCAAGAAACTTCCACGACTCCTAAATATAACTTGGGCATGTCCAATGTGTCATGGAGCAAACCTACTACTGGGAGTTGAATGCGTGTCAGAGGCAGGAAAACAAAAAGTATGTGGGACAGAAATCCAATAACACGATTTCAAAACAAAGAACAAAATTAACAAAAGACTGAAAACCCAAACAAAACAGGTAGTCCAAGTGTCAAGAACACTGCAACTGGGAGATGGGTGTGCGCCAGAAGCAGGCACGATTTAAAAAAAAAGGGAATCAAAACATAAGGACAATACCTAAAAAAAGTGGAATGAGACCAGAACAGTCCTAGCCGTAGATAATAAATAGTGTACATCTATCTTTGCCAATTGGGTGATCGGGCAAGCAACAACCAAGAAAAACAACACGAGATGGATTCCACAATGGAACAACTCAACAAACAACAAAGCAAGACAAACAAAATGTAAAGTCAACCAACAAGACCAAAATAAATAGTAACTATCAAACGAACAATCAGCATATGTATGTATATGGTCACTAAATGAAACAACTAAGTCCCATACCAAAGCTATTCCAAAAGTGACCCACACTAGAAAGAGAACAGAGACAGAAAACAAAACGTGACTAACAAAAAAATTAATTTGTACTGAAACTAAAACTATCACATTGCTTATGAAGTCTCGGGGAGAAGACAACACAAAATGACTGTGTCCCATACCACGGCTACAGAAAACATGTTCACAACACATTTGGAAACACGAGTACCGAAGTAACGAAACGTGAGGCCAAACCCAAAAACAAGAAAAGACAGAATTTATATAAAACTGCAAAAATTTTAGCATGAATTAAGAAAATGCGTAACAAATAAATTTTACGTCATGAATAAAAATATCAATTTACTAGAGATTACTCATATAAATGGAAAATTTAATTGAATTTCAATGCAAACAATTAATTAAGTTTAGTTTTAACTGATATGATAAAGTGTACATTAAATATGTTTAAAAAATACTAATTTCAAAACAGCAGTAAATAAACTAAGTGTGTTAAAAAAAATCTAAAATTTTGTCAAAATTAGTAGCAATAAACAAAAAGATAAGACACTACATTACAGCGACGACAAACTCTGGTAACACATAGCAATAACTTACAGCGACGACAAACTCTGGTAACACATAGCAATAACCGAGCAGGAAGCCAGCCGCACCAATCCCACCAGAAGCAGCTGGAAGAGTGTGCCAGCGCAGGGTTCACATTGGGGAAAAGGAGCTACTCCATGTAGACCAGCTCAACCAACCAATCCACTCGCGAACCACCATGATGCATCAGAACTCTTAAACAAAGAACAAAACAGCAAGTATATACCCTTTTGAAGAAAAACATGCAATTAAGAAACAAATAAAACCATTAACCAAAATAAACTATTAAAGGAGAAAATGCTATAAAAATGGAGCAATGTCAAAACCATAATTTAGATGACCTTACAACATAAACAAGACCAATAAAATTTGTAATTAAGATAACCTTATTAAATGTACTGTAATGCACAGTATTAAATTACTGTAATTAGAATCAAAATAAATGTAGCAACATAAAATATTCATAGTATAAATAAATACTGAAAGGCAACAATCTCAATACGTATATAATATTTTAAATAATGGAATAAAAACAAAACAAAAAACATTGCAAGAGTATTTAAACATCAATTTTCATGCATGACACTGAGATAAAAAAAAATTAATACCACCAAATTAAACTGAATATTAAATCTGAAGAGTGTGAAAACAACCCTAAAATAATTCGCAAAGCGAATACACGACACACAAAATACTAAATCGGCATTAGAAGCTGAAAATTATTAGTGAAAATGAAATAAACAACAAATGTAAACACATGGAAAAATATATCAGAAAATGGGCAGGCAGTAATGCTCACACATATAAAATTCTATTTTAAACAATTGTTTGACATTAAACACCATAAAGAAATTTAAAAATGCGAAACTGAATATGTAAACAAAGCAAGAACATGTTTTCGGAACAGGTAGTACATCGCCACCATACCATAGAAGGAATAAACCTATCGTGCTTGAGCGTGACGCCAACCTGAGAAACATGTATGTAAACACAACAGACCTTAACGAGTGTTAAGACCTGCATCACGGAAAATTAAACTTTATTTAAGTTAAATGATTTACCAAAACAAATGCATTAGCAGCAAGATTATTAAATATGTGAAGCACGGAAATTATAGTACACATTGTACAAGAAGAAAATTAAATGCCACATGCATGTGGGATAAATGACGATACTGGCCACTGAAAATAGCAACTTATCGAAATGTTTAAATCACATAGTTTAATAAAGGCAAACGATAACTAAAGAATTAAAAGGAATTAATTCCAAAACAAAGACGTCGTCACATTTGAAAGAAAACAGAAAATACTCAGAGACGACCTGACAATAATAAACAGAACTTAGTCCAAAATCAACACAAAGACTAACACTCACACAACAAATAAAATTAATTTTAATAAGAAATAACTTTAGTAAGAAACAAGGTACATATGTCATGATCCAGTATTACAGAAATATATATTTATGTATCAAGCTCACAAACACAGTGAGTAACAACTGCCGGTGTGCAATGTCTTTCGCCGGCAAATAGCTGATCTGAAGGTTACGAGACTAGCTGGACTAGGTCACACGCAAAACAATATAATTTAATAAAGTCACAAAAGTCATTATTCAAAACTTATTAAAGAAAAGTGTAAATACATTATACATTAAGCTGAGGTTGAAAAATCCTAGAATAATCTCTCAAAAATTAAAGAGAACGAAAACTGTAGGCGAATACATCACAATGCAAACTATAAAATAATTATAAATAGACTATAACAACTGCATGAATATTTATATCGACAATATAAAAAAAACATTCATCGCAAAATAATTGTATAAATACCTTTTGGTAAATTATTTAAATATTTTAAAACTAAACACAAATATGAATAATAACAACAACGCAACGATCAAAATTTTGCGTTCGAATGCTACCAATATGTGTAGCATATTATGGAATATCGCAACCATGCCCTGCTACAGATTTGTGCCGGTGACGGTGTGCTTCGGTGGGGAAAATATTAATAAAAATGGAAGCAATACAATATACCAAAATGTTTAGCATCGCCGAATTTCTTGCTGAAAGTACCCACACATAACAGATACAAAGTGGCAAAATAAAAATAATACGAACAGGATAACAAATCATACAAATTAAAGGCGACAATTAAGAGAATAAACACTAGAGGAAAACTAGGCCTTAAGAGGAGTCCTCGACTGGCGCATGGACGACGTTGCAGTGTGTCACGCGTATTCTTTTTTTACACGAAACCGTTTAACTTATTTATATTATGTTTATCTACGAAAAGGACACACATTGAAACTATGCTTGTATGTTTTCAAAAATTCAGTACGCTTGTTAGAAACACAATATTCGGGCCTCTCAAAATGGCTAAAAACGGGTTTTTTAGACTGTTGTAACTACGAAAATATTACCTGAATTCGTAAAGTGCAAAGCGAGGCAGGCGTTGGTCTTTACTTCATACAATTAAAAATATATAATGTTGTGGTCACTGCTTAAAGTCCCGTAGGAAAAAGACTACAACAGAAACCTTGCTTGATAGTTTGGCGCGCTGCGAATAGAGGCGATATGCTTCTCGTCAAGCCTGGGACACTGGCTCTTATCGCTATGCTGTTCCCACCCATCAAAGGTGGAAATTTGACACCGGTGAAGACAACTCTTAAGGGGCCCGCCTACCTGCCATGAAAGTTGTGGTGTAGAGGTTCAGGAGAATCGTTTTTTCACAGAAAATATTAGTCGTGAGATTGTGTGTTTGACATATAAAAGATATTAAGGCACCTCACACTAAGGGTAAATGGTTCCAGTTCTATCAGTTTCTTAAGTAATTAGAAATTAGGGCCTTAACATTTCAAATTAGTGCCTTTTCCGACTTGTGTAATGCCGTTATTTTTTGTTATTTTTACTCTTTATTTATTTTTATATATTTTTATTTTATTTTTATTTCTACTTAAAACCATTTAACCTTAATATGTCTATCCTTTAGCTTTCGATCCCGTGACTGTTTGTAACTTGTAACAACTGAAAATGTTGATGAAATCTGGTAGAAGTAGACCTATACCTCGCTGGATTTGTCAAATTTGTTCGGTAATGGCTGTATAAAATTTTTCAGTAAAAAAGAAAATATATTTCGTACGTTACTTCTGGACTGTAACTTTCACATTTTGAACCGAATCCTACCTCCAGCATTCCATCGAAAAAAAAAATTGGCGTCCATTCCTACAATGAAAACTGGATAAATCGAGTTCTCCACTCTAGTTCTTTCGCCTTCTTCCTCGGTACTGTTTTGCTAGCGCACTTACGGCAAACTTTCGTTTTTACATGTTTCCTACGTATGTCAAAACATTCTCGTCAAGTTTCACTTCTGAATAAGTGTGGAAGGCTTTTGTACGTGTCCTTGGCTTATGCAGATGCTGCACACGTATGGAGAGGAATGAAATGGGTATGTTGCAGAGTGTATGAGACGCATATTAGCAGGGATGAGGACATTTCGCAAATTCAACGACCTGCATGTTAGAATCAAATAACCTATGCATACTCAAGTCCTGTATATTCGTTTATTGTCTGCAGTTACACTGAGTAGCAGCTAGTGGGCCAATGGTCGAGACTTGAGTATGTATAAGCTATTTGATTCTAACATGCAGGTAACTGAATTCGCGAAGTTTCCCCATCTCTGCATATTAGTGAAAATTAACCAATATATATATATATATATATATATATATATATATATATATATATATATATATATTGTTACAAGTTGAGGGCTAGGTACGTTTGGGGATGGAGGTCTTTGATAAAATAAAGAAAATAAAGTTAACCTAGTTTATTTACAACTGTATATACAAAAAAAAAACGTATGTCTATAATAGTTTACCACAATAAATGTCAAACAGAACAAATTACTACTATTTACATAAAGGATAAAAAAATACATCTACATAAGTTCTCTGTATATGGAAAGGTTACTAGTCACTCACAATGGTGGACCCAATGAAAGAATACCGAAAAATCTTTTCTGGCCTAGAAACACCTTCTTCCTACTACTTGCTGCGGTCCCACTCGCTGGACACCCTCGAACAGTCGTCGCAATCCAATACTTGTCACTATCACTTGAGCTCGCACCAGGCACCTGCCAGCAAAAACTCTCTCGCTCCTGCTGCAGCTCCCCCTTATATAACCACCCCTACTTCTCGAATTATTTCGGCGGGTCTCTGTTCTCCAACCTCCTGGAAAGGTGTCGCTTCAAAGTCAAGCACCACCCCGAGAGATAAAGAGGGAACAGGAACATTCCAGTACAGATCACGATGTTTCCCTCGGTTACCCGATATTGCGTGCAGGTGGTCGCCACCGCACATGGGCGACACAATGTATGCCTAACCTCTTTGTTATTGCCGCTGCTTGTGTTTTTAATTATGAAATTCAATTATTGTGTATCTGGAGGAAAGTTACATGTGTAGATGTGAACTAATGCGCAGCACACTGCTATTAAATATTAAATTAGTTTTAGGGTATTTGATAGATACGTTACTATTATTTTCACCATTGGTATAAGAACAAGTATTTAAATTTTGTAACTGACGTACATTGTTCTGCATGCTACGATACACAATTATTTCCATCAAGAACACCTGCCCCGCTTGAATACACTTCTTGAATTGGTAAAGAAGAAAATATTTTGATGACAGCCAGGCACGAAAATAAGTGTTGAAGATGAGTTATTGTCATGATCTTTGAAAGAACTGTGCAATGGGAGTGCATGACTGGATTTATTTACTTGGACATACTCCATTGCGAAATATATGACTGTCAAAAGGAAACTAAAAAATAATACAAGAAAACATAAATAAGCAGAGTATGCTTTAGTCATCAGGATACATACACAACATGAAATTCCAAAACTGGAATCTGGTCAGATAAAAAC
>PNEQ01121874.1:11329-39727 GCA_003012365.1 Medauroidea extradentata | reverse complement strand
AACTGGAGACGTTCGGAGTATGTCCTCCATGTATCCCGACCCGGGATAAACTCGCCGAATGTTGACATCAACGCCATGTCGTACTGGAAACATACGGCCGTTACTTGAAATCTCGTCCTCACACATTCATTTCCATTTCCTCGTCGCCAATGTTGTGTCCTTACATCACTTTATTATCCTTTCCCGCTACAAGCACAAAAATTCATCAACAAACTCATTATACTGTCTACCAACCTTATCTTGTTCATTTTCCTTAGTCCTATTAGCCTACTACCAACAAAACTATACCACATATACCACATTAACAACAAAAAACTTATGTAACCTTGTGTTAAAAGTAATTCTGTGTTTCTAAGAGTGTCTCTACAATTCATAGAAATTAATTTTTGTTGCAGTAAGTTTATTTCTTTGAGGTTGGAATGATTCATATGTAAAAAAAGTCTACCAGTCCTAAGATCTCTGAATATTCAACTTGATCTCTTCACTGGATCTAGAGTAGACAACTGCCAGCAGGTAAAAAACAGGAAAGTGTGCTTTGAAAAGTAAACACAGGCTCCCGCATGTGTACACAAAAGAAAACATGTTGCAAGACATTTTGAGTGCACATTCGCGAAAAAGACTATGTCTAACTATAGTATGTTGGATGAGAAGTTTCGAGGTGTTTATCAAGTAAAAAATGTTCAGGTATGGACTAAATTATATAATCATTAATTATTACACCTTATAAACATATTAGTTTTTAACATTTTCAACTTATTTGCATATTGCTAACTCTCAAATAATGCAAAAAACAGCAGTTATGTGTCTGAGAACTTTCACTTAGCAATCCCTTATTGCTATGGAAATTTTCGGGGTTAGCTCTAGAAATTTTTTTACAGTAGGCCTATACATCACTAGTACACAATTGTACTGCCATATACGTATACTGTACCAGTACATAAGGATGTTCTACACGTTTCTAACCTGATTTTATAATAAAGGACTGTCAGATCAGAGGCTGAAATATACTGCATCTGCAGATTTTGCCTCATTTTTAAAAATAAACCGTCAATATACTACTGCTCTTTGAATTTATGTGCACTTGGAAAAAACTGTTAAACATCCAAAGGCCGACTAGATCTGATCACGTGACCAATACTAGAGTGGACTTACAGTGGCTATGATATAGTTTTTGGAATTTTAAACAAATTTATTATTACTTGCTATGGTTTGTAATATCACAAACAACTTATAAAATATGATTATACTTTTTGTTTACTATGTCCAAGTTGACCAGCCCCCATAGAGAAAATATTCTGATAACCCATGGCCATACAGACATTATGCAACACTGTTGCTGTGCATAGTAATCACTTTAGATGAGCTTAATAAAGGCCTTTTCAATTATATGTTTACGAAATTCACAAATATGTTCTACAAAATTTTCATAGTCACACAAGTGAAATACACTTTACAGTATTTTAAATATAAAATGCTCCCATATGTTTTAATACTAGGCTCCTCTTAAGTTTATTGTGTTTGGAAAAGAGGAGGTATTTAGCGAGTCTTCATTTACTAAACTTGATTGATTGCTGTTGGCAGGTTGGTTCTGTAGCTTTAATTTGTTCCTAAAATGACTGACACGATAGTCAGCAGTCTACATAAAATACTCTATTTTGCAACTTTTCAGCTTGTTATTCAAATTATACATACTTGTAATAATTTTAGGCATACAACATTAAAAATGACTTGGGGGGGGGGGTGAGTGTTAAGAGAAGGTGGGCCATGCAAATAAAAAAAGACTTGAATTCACACAATGTCAAAAAAGTGGTTATGCATACACAGTTTAAAACCGCAAAGCTCTAAGGAAGTTTACGATCAGTAACACTATACAAACTTTGTATTACTTCAGGGTAGCCTACACTTTAAGAATTAGCCTAACTTCATTAAAAAAAAAGTCTTGCAATTTTAATTTTTAACTGTATGCAACGTTTTTGTGATGTAATAATACATGAAATGGACAAGGAAATTCTTGGTTTTCGTCTGAGAAATCTGAACCTGTTATTCTGTAGCATCCCGGTAGCATTGTCTATCGACATTTTTAGTATTAGCCTAAATGAATCACAGTAATTTATGTACCTACATTAAGTCTACCTTAAATTTGGCTACAGCAGTTTATCTGACATTGTATAATGTAAACAATTGTGCACATTTCTATGTAGTCTATTTCTTCTTGTGTAGTGTATTAATGTATGTATTCAGGGCCATAGCTAGGATTTGTGTTTGAGGGAGGGAGTGCCAAGCACTTAGGAATGTTAAGCTACAATGTAATATGCAATTATGGTAACTGTACATTTTCAGGTTTTTGAAAAACTTATCTAAATATATTTACTTCACAAAGGTTTTTTATTCTGTTGAAAAATGTATGCAATGTAGTAATAGTGAGTTAGAAAATGTTTATCACAAACTTGTATAGGTAAAGTATTAATGTAAGAGAAGGAAATATTTTAGGCTATAGATAGGTTGTACCTACCACACTATGCAATGAGACTAATTCTGATATGTGTTTTAGTTACCAATTAACCTTTAACACAGACCTTGAATTTTGAATTGTGTATATTATGTATTGACAAGTCCAACAACACTATGCAGTGTTGTTATGGATGATGAATGAAAAAAATTAATAAAGGTAACACGCAACCCCTCCCTCCCCCTTCTTAAAAAAAAAAAGTCGGTGGTCCTAATATCGTCCCCCAGAAAAATTTGTATTTTCAAGGTGCAAAACAGTGTTTAAAGCAGTTACCTTAAGGTAAGAGAAGCCCTGAACCCCTGACTACGCCCCTCGTGTATTGCATAACTGATACTATTTCTATAGCAATATAATTTTGTCAACAGAATTATAATAAATAAACAATCTTGTCTAGCATCTGCGGACCAAGGATGACAGACACGTGCACGGTACTGTACAACAGCGGCAGCCTATTGCTCAAGCAAATAATAAGGCTGTTCACGGTATTGTCAAGAATGATAATCAAATATTTTTCACTGTGGTCTCACGCGTCAACTTACGTATAAAAGTCCGGTGAAATTTGTACACTGGGTATGTTTATTGATAAGTGGCGGTGAGGGAGATACAAATTGGCTGGAGAAGAAATAACTAATTAGACTTCAAAAATGCCTATCTTATCGTGAATAACATATACAACTCAAGCTGGATTTTTTGTATACTTACCACATTATGATTCAATTAAAAAATACAGCAAATAGCCGAGCTGAAAAGGCAGGGGTGTCTACTTGATTCATTAAATATAATAGGAAAAAATCATCTCGGCAATTGGGTTATGTATGAACGATAGTTTCCAAAACTCCGGAGATATATTTTCATTCAGGAAAGTTAAAAACTAGGGGATGATACTTTATCAAGTGGTGAATACCAGTTGGTTCGAAATGATTCGGCACGGAACGTGATGGATACAAACATCAGGCTTACACACCACCAGGGGTAGTAGAGTACAAGGTCCCTCCGGGAGTCGAGGAGTAGTCGGCAGGCAGTTGCGAGGCATCGTTCAAGACCACCCTCCTCGACGGAATGTTTTGGCTGTGCGTCGCCTGGCGAGCGATCGGAGACGCCGACATCTTACCGCAGAAACAACTCTTCCTTTCACCCTCAAACACTCTCTCACACACACGCACACGTCCAAATACTTGCAAACCCGTGAACACTTAGTACACTGTTAGCTGCGGGACGAGCCCTCGCGTAATCGACGACGAACGCTTATAGTTCAACCAGAAATAAACAAGCCTTTATACAGACGTGCTACCGCGCTAGTCAAGTTAAGCGCTATAATTACGATACCATCAGCGCTGTAAACAAAATTATCCAAGGCCGTGAACGTACAAAATAATCGGGCGGTATTTCGCCTGATTGTGTGCACGTCGAGTTTGTTTCTTCTTGGATTTTTACTTGTCACATCTGCAGTATTTACTAATCTTCTGTACGCTTTTTAGACGAGCGTAGTAGTTGTTTTCGTCTCCTTCACAGCCGGCTACTGCGCAGTTCTTGTTATGATGCGTGGCGCGATTTGAGTTGCTCAAGGCTATTGGTTGTTGGTGGGCGATAAAAGTTTACAGCTCGGAATGCACGTAAACTGACCGTGTCGTGTTAAAGTTGTACGGGTTGGAAGATTAAATTTTATTGTCAATAGTTACGTAGCATATAAAAACTCCGTATTTGCCGGGCGCTTTGTTGGGCATTATTAATTTTCGCAAGACAGAAGTAGGCTAGGAACACTCACTTGTACCCTTGACAGGCACGTGTAATTTTTTAAATCAGTTTTCGTACAAGGTATTATTTATAAATTTCAACGTCAAGTATGAATACACACGTGTGACTTGACAGGCACATGCCATTGTTTTTATTCAAATTTCTTACAAAACTTGCTGGTGCGAAATAAATATAATACTAATAATAAAAAATCGTATTTTTTAGGCTCTCAAATTTCAGAACATACCTTCACAGTAGCTTTTTTTCACTATTATTTTTCTTTTTCAAGTATTACCTTGCGAAGTTATTCGTGTTTGGTTTATTATCAGCATGACGAACACAATATTTGCACATGTTTCAGCTACCTGAGACTTACAATTTTCGTTCACAACTGCCACGATATGTAGCCTACACAGAATATTTGCGACTTTCACAGTATTGTACTTGTTTACAGTGAATGTCGACCATTGTCTGTACGCTGAACACTTCACATGGATGTTCGAAGGATTGCCTATGATCTAGGCTCTGTATGTCTGCGCGAATTATTCTAGTGTGTAAACGGTATGTCCTACAGAGTTGCAACAAGGCCTTTTTTTACATGGGTCTCATTTAAAAAAAAATAATCATCAAATGTTCGAAAATCCTGACGGTAAAAAAGTTGTATGCAATAGATGACTTAACATTCAAAAGGGGCTAAGTACCATTTAAGACAAAAATGAGTTAAATACGTAGAAAGGGGCCAAACCATTAGGTCGAAGACATATATAAAGTGCTACCTCGTAATGACATTCATGCGCGCCGTACATCAGTACAATTAGATGGTTGGAGTAACATCAACACATTCTATTTCATTGGAAAAAATTATATTGATGTTCATAAGTGTTTTGTATTAATTACTGTTCGATTGCTCGTATTTACTACTTTCCTGTTGTAATAAATATGTTGACGCGTTTGGATAATTCCTTGTTCATTTGTTTGTCGCAATATTCTGTTTTCGTCATTATCTCGAAACTTACCTTTTGGCACAACGTTAATTAAGTCCTCAATTAGAGGGTAGCCACCCCTATTATTTCCAAAAGAGTGGAAGGTATCCTGTTGTATTTGCTGTTGGTTTAAAGGTCCCAACAGCATTAAGCAATGCTGAAAACATAGTTTTTTTAATGTCATATGGTTTCCGATATTTTGGGGAAATACCATTATAAATGTTGGTATTCAAATACTCATTACTACCTTAATATTAAGTTTAAGCGAAAAAAGCAAAATATAACTTCTGCTTGTTTTTTCATAAGGGAGTTTGTCGGTGTGGTTCAGTATCTATATAAGTATGTAGGTACGTATGTATTCTGTTTGGCGCGAAATCGCCTAATTTATTCATATTGCGTTTATCTACGAAAATACAGTCTCACTTGAACCTACGCTTATATGATTATAATAATTCAGCGTGCTTCTTAGAAACATTGCGTTCAGACCTCTCAGAATGGCTAAAAACGTCTTTTTTTTATTAAACCCTTGTAACTCCGAAAATACAATATGAATTCGTAAACTGTAAAACGAGAAGTGTGCGTTGGCCTTTACTTCATATCTCCAAAAATGAAATTTTAGGGTCCCCGTTTAAAGTCTCGTAGGGAAAAGACTACTAGGAAAACCTTGCACGCCAGTTTGACCACTGCGAATAGCGGCGATAAGCTTCCTGTCGAGCGTGGTACTCTGGCTCTTATCACTCCGATGTTCCTACGTATCAAACGCGGAAGTTTAAAACAGCTATATTCTCATTTTCAGTAGAAAAACCCCGGCTGTTTGCCATCACGTGCTTAACAGAATTATCTATGTGTAGAGACAGGACATTTCCCGAAAAGATTTTTGCAGAACTTTGTTTCAGTGCCTTACGTGCGCACCTGTAGCTCTGCTATGTGGTCAATGATTAGATGCCGTAACATCCAGCGTGTGGAGGTTAAACCCGCAAATCACTGACGTGATTTGTGGCAGTTATCCATGTACTGATTGGCACACTTTAATGAATAATGACTGCACAAAAACGCTCTGCCAATAGCCATGAAGTTGAGTTGCAGGTGTGCATGTAAGACACTGAAACAAAGTGAGGCCATCATTTATTCACCAAAAATTCCCGTCCCTAGCTATATAATACTTAGGTATTTACCAATAGGCTACAAATTTCAGTTTTAAACCTAACTGAAGTCCTTTTATTTATTTTAATCATTTTCCTAGCTATGTTTTGTCGATCTATTGATCACCTTCCGCGTCGTTCATAATTTTTTTTACGCTGGCAGCTACTCAGTTATGTATAACGTCTTATTGTAAGACACCGTTTACTGCAAACATTGTGGATTCAGGTCAGGTCAGAACTAAAAATGTCGAACTGACATGACATATGAATGAACATTACGTATAAAGTAAGTGCTCTCTAAACTGCAAACATTGACTGAAGTACGAAACAGTATAACCACCCTCACCTTGCATTATGTCGACTGCAGTACATGGTAGCGCAGTCTCACCAATGGTGATATACAAGGCGCCGTCGTCGTGCCATTCGTACGAAATAGCTCACGTTTAACGTTATGGCACAGAATATTTAGGAATACAGAAGTGAAATAGCATGTAGAACGGCAAACCCATCAAAATGGCTTCCCTGGTCAGCAACATGGCGGAAACACCTATTGCCAATCAGCGTCGGCTACCTTGCTAGCCGGCAGCCAGGCCAATAGGAAACCTGCCGTAACATGCCGGAGCCAGACACGGGGCTGGTATCACCAGCTTCGGGCAGCTAATAAGCGACGAAGTTCGCCCGTATCAAATGAACCGACACGTCATTTCACGTCTGTATTACTATTTAATTTGTGGCTATAGGTCTCTTCACGTCAAATGGCGCACAAAGGCGAACATCAGTGCTGGATGAGAGAGGGGTGTGTTTGTGTGTGTCAGGGACTGTACAGCAACACACTTTCGGGATCTATCTGCCAAACATTTAGTTCTAACCCTGCAAATAATTATTTTAAAATTCACAAATACACATGCAAATATATTTACATAGTAATATTACTGAACATTTGCTAACAATTTTTTGTACATTTACAGCTTTGGTATATTTCCAGTTTCATGTTTAACAACTGCGTATAATGTTACTATCGATTCTGTATGAAACTATAGTTTCCAAAAACAACTTTGAAAAGCAAAATTAAATAAATGTAAAATTTCACAGGCCGCAGAAATTAATTTTGTTTCGCAACGACCAAACTGTTTTTAAAAAATCAATTTCATTTATCCTCGTAGGTTTTTGGAATATTTTTTTATCCACATGACATATTTTCAGTGTTTTTCTTAAGTTACCTTACTTAAATATATCTAGATACGTTTTTGTTGAGAAAATATAAAACATTTTTACAATGCGTCTGCAGAGATATGATGTTGGCCATTTAGGTATCTAGTGAGAGCTACATTATAGTATAATATGCACCTACTATTGGTAAGTACTGCATGATTGTAACATGACTTTGTACAACACATGTCGTTGGAGGAAAGTAAAAGAACTGAGTAAACGTAATATGTCCGAAAACTAGTTCCTCTACAAAACCAATGTGCATGCCACATTTTCGCTAATAGTACTCTTCACGGATATTTTTTATTATTATGTATTTTTTCTTTAATTAAATGGTCTGAGCCGGGGTTTGAACCCGGGCGGTCTGGAATGCGAGTCCAGCGTGTTACCGTTGCGCCACTTCGCTCGATCCTAAAGTTTATTCATGCATTGTTCTCAATCATTATGGTAGAGCCTAGTATGCAACCAGGCTGATGTTCGAGTATTCACGTGACTTCAACGTGACGGGGCTGTGGTGTTTCCAACACGGTGCGACATCTTGACGTGACATGACATTTTCAGGTCACTGGACTGACAGAGGTGAGGCCAGCCGGTTAACAGACGTCACTTCAACGCGCTTTTTTAATGTATGTAAAATCACTGGTTTATAAATAAATATCGAATGGAGAGTGAACCCGATGGCAGGGCATCACAACCTTGTCAGCATTCGTGACTGGAAGCCCTTAGGCGACCGTCATTCCCTGAGGGATCACGTGAAATAAGGTCCTATGATGGAGAAGTGTCGGAATGCAAGAACGGAAACATGGCGTTCCCCGAGATAAGGTTAATTCTACTACAGGTTAGAAAGATCAATGTTATAAGTTTGGCACAGGGAAAATTTCTGCCACTCGAGCACCAAACTGACCAATCACAGAGCTTTACTGAATTTTAAATTACATTAAGTTGATAATTTTAAACGCGAAATCTATTTATTTTCACTTTAAAATCAAATTTAATGACTAATATAATTTCCAAGTTTATTTAAATTTAATTTTACTACGGTTTGTTATTTATCTGGTCTCTTAGCGATTGAAGCGAAACTAGTGGCAGAAATTTTCCCTGTGCTAAACTGTCCCATAAGAAAACGTGTTTTCTTTCTAACCTGTAGTAGAATTAACCTTACCCGAGACAACCCACCGGCCAACGGTAAAGTCCGCCCGCATTGCTCTCATGCAAAAAGTCGTCGTCCCCGCCGGTAATCGAACCCACATCGCCGTGATGGGAGTGGTCTGGCTTAAGAAACACCCCCAGTGCTGAACATTTAGCAGAAATTTTGGGGGGTAAGTGATTGCGGGCAGGCTATATCTCATATTCCAAGGTTGAAGGTGAGAATGGTTAGTATTCAAATGCTGAGTATGCTAGGTGTGCATTACTAATGCTTCTGTCTATATAACGAGTCCTACTTTCCCTCTTTTCTCCTGTAGGGGGTCAGTTACCCTGACCCTATGTATTACAAGAAGCCTGCCTGTCACGCTGAGCGTGTACGAATGATTTCAGTCAGCATAAGAACATG
Source organism: Medauroidea extradentata (assembly GCA_003012365.1). NCBI lineage: Eukaryota > Metazoa > Arthropoda > Insecta > Phasmatodea > Phasmatidae > Medauroidea > Medauroidea extradentata. The sequence continues at coordinate 30,598 of PNEQ01121874.1, read as the reverse complement.
CATTTTCCTAACATAACTGAAATGCAGGTTATTTGGGATTGTTACATTCAACTTGATTAAGAGTGTTAGGAAAGTTGTATGTTGTACCTCGTGAATCTGCAACTGTGCGTCTGAATTTGCAGTGTTAGTTTCTATTTGTTTTTACTCTCGCGTGGTTGACGTCATCAGTAAGCATTCGACGATAAGTTTATGAATCGTACTTTTTTTTTTCTATATAAATTGGTTTTCAAATTGTGTATGACCGTTCAATGGCAAGACCAACAGTCTGTCGGGGAGGTTACAGTATAGGCGAGGTAAAGTAAAGATCGCAACGTTCCTGGTTCAGTTCGTTGGCTTAAGAGTGTTCAAGTGGAGAACAATCGTAATTTTATATTTGTATGAAATAGTGCTAGTTTTGTAGACGATACACGTGAGTACATTTTCCTCTTCCGAAAAAAATTTGCGCGACCAGTTTTCCCATAATGGCACTTCAAAGTCACAATTTGCACGTTTTTAGTTCTTATAAGCCGCAATAGCAATAAACATAAATATATTTTTAAAAAATCGCACATAAACTACATGCCTTAGGTTACTGTTTGGCATGTTTTAAAGTCCATTACAACTTTTTTTTCTGTATTTTAAATATATTTCTGAAACTTTGAATTGTTTGCCTCTTTTGTCGTTTTTCTTAAACAAAAATATTTTGTAAAGGATTTCAAAACATATGTCAAGCAGTAGCGCGTGACGTGTAGTTTCAGTGTGAATTTTTAATTTATTTATGTTCTACGGTTTTCACGGCTTATAAGAACCAAAAACGTGCAAGTTTTGACCTTGAAGTGTCATTATGGGAAAACTGGTTGAGCTAAAACTTTTTTCGTTACAGGAAAATGTACTCCCAAATAACATCTACAAAACTCACAATATTTCATACAAATATAAAATTACGTTTCCTTCCTCCCCCCACTTGAATACCATTAAAGCCACGATCTTTCATTTATAACTCAAATATTTTTTTTAATCAAACGCTTTGAAAAAATATTGAGGCAGTGTATGGTTATACGATACACAATTTTTCCGGAGCGTTTTTTTTTTTTTTTTTTATGTATATAATGTACCCCAGCTAGCACAAAAATAATTTTCTTTGTTTTGGCTTATTTTGACAACAAAATATGTGATATTTCAGAGGCAGAAATCTAAAATTCCGTTGGATGTATTGCAACAAAAAAAATTCAGATACAAATGATGATATATAAGTGTTCAAACAGTAAGAATGAATTTTTGATAGCCTATATGTATTAATTTTTGCGTTAAAAATATTTTCGAAACCACTACAAAACTGAAGAGCGAGGCCTTAAGAGGGCGTCGTACATAATTCAACGCTAAAAGCATAACTGTGAGTTTCGTGTATGCGAAAATTAAACAATAGCAATCCTAGACGATAGTTTTACCCAACGATTTAAACAAAATTGTTTCCAGTGTTACGAACTTATATTGCACAATCTCTGACGCCGGAACCTCGTGCATTTAACTGCGGTGCAAGAAATCACGCGTAACGAATTAGTAATTCTGGATAAATATTTACTTATAAAGTTTGCAAATACCATTTCATTGAATATTTTATCCACATTGGCTTCGAAAAAAGCGTAGAAATCAATTGATGTTTTCAGCGTTTATTTATCTACCACGCAGGCCATTTCTTGGCTCAAATAAGGCCCTCACACCGGCGTATCAAAGAACACGGAATGCCGCGTCTTCGTTACTCTATCCTCCTGGCTGACATGGGATTTTGGAAAAAAAAAAAAAAAATTAAAATAACTTAATATTCGTACCGAGGAATCCCTTAGTTGTTTGGTCACGGATATATCACAATTTGCAATAGGTTCTTGCACCCAAACTGTCATTTTGTTTTGAAAATAAGCTAAAATCATACAAGATCAATTTTTGCGAACGAACAGCGGCGCGCATTATTTTGCAAAACGTGTATTTATAATATTGTGCGTCGTATGACTGTTCTTAGTCTTAAATTTTTCAATGTATTTTGACTTTTTGCACCAGTGAGAAAATAAAAAGTACCTATCATGGTCTTGAGCAGATATTCAACAGTCGATATTTTGTTTTGAGCACCGGTATCGCTGAAAAATGTGCGTCGTTAGTTGTTACATATTCATAGCGCTGTGACAGGATGAAGAGTGGGATGTGTGGCAGTGTTTCGGAGATGAAGTGACGAGTGGCGCCAAGCAAGTCATTGTTATGCCGACGTCTTGAATGACCGTGGTGTGAAATAGCAGCAAGGACAGGCGGGTCGTTTAATTGTCGCCTTTCACCAAGGGCAGGACGTCGCGTCGCTTATTGTACTGCAGTCTGCGAGCTGAGAATCTGGCATGTTATTTGAGAGGACATGCAACATCAGTTAACTCTAAAACTCTTCAAAAAATTCGGCAGGATTTCGAGAATCCGCAAAGAAATACACTTCGTGGAAATTTAAATAGATCGCAGGCTTTCGCGGCCGTTGTCTGCATTTTCTTGGCTTGTGGGTGTGAGCCGCGTCTGAAGATTGTCTTGCGACGTTTCGGCAGTCGTTGCAAGACAATCTTTAGACGCGGCTCACACCCACAAGCCAAGAAAATTCGTGGAAATTGTTTTTTCCTCACATTATGAGCAAATATTTTTTCCAATGTGACTGATTTCTAATTTTAAAAAGTATGGCACCAAAATTTTGTATATTTCCTTTTCGGCGCAAGGTATTACGTTAAATGCATGCGTCGCTCTGAAGAAATTTTGCTCACAATATTGGTGGAGACGTGTAGGTATGGTTTATTACCTAAGTTATGATTTTGTGTGTTAATTTCCAAAAACTTTCCATTAACATTTTTAGAGTCAATTTGAGTTCTACCCCCCTTAATGTTGAACTTTCGAAGTCATCTTGGATCAGTATTGATTTTGTAATATCTTTTATTTCGTGTTTATCTGTGTACATTTGGCATGCATATATATATATATATATATATATATATAAATAAAATTTATTTTATACATACATACACACAGGATGAGTCGGGAGGAAAGGTACATGCTTTGAGGGTGTTTCTGAACAAAATGTTTCTGATAAACAAATGCCCATTTCTTAACCGTTTCAGAGACACCGAATGAAAACAACAAGGAATGGAAAATGTGCAGGTGACGGTAAATCCCGATACTGTTATCGTATGTTTTGTTTAATTGTGTACATTTCCTTACAAAACATGTTCAAGCACTCCACCACCAATTTCAATGCATTTTGCTGCTCTGATAGACAGCTGCTGTGTTGCTGATCTGAGTTCATTAGTACATTGCTTTACTTGAGCACAAGCATGGCAAATACGGGCGAGAAGTTCCTCTCTTGTGTCCACCCTGCGCGCGTAGACTTCGCTTTTAAGCCAACCCCTCACACAGTAATCCAATGGGGTAAGATCAGATGACCTCGGTGGCCAAGCAATGACTCCATGGCGACCGATCCAACGCCCAATATACGTTTCGTTGAGGTACTGTGTCACTGGCCGTACAGAATGTGGAGGAGCTCCGTCTTGCTGAAAGGGATATCCTCCAAGTGTTTTAGTAACACGTTTTGAAGAAAATCAAGATACCGTACTCCATTAAGACGATTATCTAAAACTACTGGACCGATGAGTTGGTCATCAATAATACCCGCCACATGTTAACTGAGAAATGTCGTTGAAAATACCTTTCTAAAGTAGGGTGTGGATTTTCGTCTGCCCATACGTGAGAGTTGCGTGTGTTGTTGATTCCATTGCGGGTAAATGTTGATTCATCAGTGAACAGAATACGTGGAACTAATCGATCATTGGCAATGATCCACTGACAGAATTCTTGCCGGTGGACATCATCTCCTTCATGCAGATGTTGTACACTCTGCCGATGATAGGGATACAGACCCTACTCGTGTACTGTGCGTATCACTCTTGTTTGTAAAATATGAAGTTGAGCAGCAATTCGTCTCGAGCTAGTTGTTGGGCTGCGTTCTAGTACCTGAAGAATGTTCTCAACTTCATTAAGAGCTTGTCGTACAGGACGTTCGGATACAACATTTACGCTGGGAAGTGTACCACGGTCACGCAATCCTGCAAACACCCTGCTAAACACCCTGTTATCTGGAACTCTGCGATTAGGAAATCGTCATTCGTACTCACAAAAAGCGGCTCTGGAATTCCCATCGGTGAAACCGTAGACAAATATAATGTCAGCATACTCTGCATGTGTGAAGACCTGTGGCATTTTTGAGTACACTGAACTGTATTCACTGTACATGTAACATGGTGGCCATGCTTCGGAAAAACCGGGAAAAGTCAGGGAATTATCGTGGTCAGGGAGTTTTCCAAATATGCAGGGAATTATTTTGATGCTTCAATTGTCTAATTTGTGCATTACATTTTTAAAAGTTTGCATGCTATTGTTTTCGGAGTAGGCTGAACTTTAAAGCCAGCACCACATTATGGATTTTGTAAGCCACACAAAGTAGGCCTTAATTTTCAATTTTTGTGTAAGATGTGTCCATTCACTTCATTTGGTTCAGTGAAAGGAATCGTTCACTTAGTTCAATTCGTTTATCCGATACACGGCCGATGGCCGTGTTCTAGACCTCCCCTTCTTGTTCCAGTACTACAGTTTCTAAAATAAACATGATGCGTCTCAACTCCTCTCTGCTTCCACTTCTTTTCTTTGGATTCTTTCGAATATCTATATTCGTTTTGAAGCGAACGAATCATACGTTTCGAGTCACATGATGAGCAGTTCAAACTGAACGAATTGTTCGTGAGTTAACGGTATCTGCCTCCGTGAATCCAGTAATAATAATAGTGCAATTCGTTTCCGAAAAATAATTTTGGTTTAGAAACTATTTTGACGTAAAAGTTGAACAGTTTATAGTTACGTCGTGAGCTTATGCTTTTCACGGAGACGTATTTGTTGCTTGGACTCGCCCGTCTGTAGTTGCGAACAGAATGTGAATTATTGAAATGGCGGCCGGCACATCTGATAAATAGCTGGAATTAGCGCCATTTTACGTTTTGTGAGTTCATCAAGAGCTGCTGTATTTCTTTATATATAAGTATTAAAATCGTATAATCATGTGGTTGTGATAAGTTATACATGCGGCAATGTATGTATTTTTTTCCTTCAACTGTTGTGTATTTTCGGGGCCACGTGTCAAAGAAATTTGTATATTAGCTACGTAACACTACGAGAGGCCTGAACCTGTTGTAATAATATAGTTCGTGACATTCAACATCTTATAAGTGAACATTTTGTGTAGGCCTACTGTAACTAATATCTTGTTCAAAAAGAAAAAAAAACTGTGTTTAATGAACGATGGTTGTCAGATGGTAGTTTCTCTGCGTGGTTGCGTCGGGCATATTATAGGCCTAGTTATTCTGCTTATTGTGCCATATGCAGAACATCTTTTTCTCTCAGTAACATGGGAACAAGGGCAGTTTCCAATCATATGGCGGGGAAAAAACACATAGACGCTATGAGTAACAGTGCGAAATCAGTTGGTTTAAGGACATTTTTCAAGATCAGTGATACTGCTGAAACTCGGAAGCAGCCTCCAGATTTGCCAGGTACATCTTCACAGATAGAATGTGAAACAAAGGTAAGCACAGACATGTTAGTATCTAGCATCCCACTCGAAAGGGATGGGCAGCCACCATCGAAAAGAAAATGTATCCTCCAAGAATTAGTTTTGAAGGAGCATGTGACGAAAGCTGAAATTATTTGGTGCATTCATACTATCATGCAACACCAATCTATCCGTGGTGGTGCATCTAGTAACTGCAAGCACTTAGTTTTGGGTTTCGATGAGTCGCTCAATAAAATTTCTCAAAAAGGACGGATATAAATATTAGGTTTTGGTATTCTAAAACAAATGTGGCTTCCACAAGATACTTTGGATCTGTTTTTTTGGGCCATTCAACAGCAACAGATTTGCTGAATTCATTCATTAGGGCAACACAAGAACTAGAGCTGAATAAGTTGTTGCAGGTTTCGATGGATGGACCAAATGTTAATTTGAAGTCTTATACGTGAGTTAAAGGAACACATGCGAGGTGATTCAAACAGCCCTAAAATAGTTGGCCTAGGCACTTGTGGCCTTCACACAATGCATAATAGTTTTAAAACTGGCATGAAGACAAAATTGGAAGTGATTGAATATTAAGGGCATTACACAACTTATTATACCAAATAACATCTCGAAGACCTCATTACAGTCGCTATTCACAGTCCAACTTGTTCCCCCTTAAGTGCTGTCCAATTCGTTGGGTTGAAAACAGCATGCTATCGCTATACTTCCAAACCTTGCAAAATACATTGATGGTGTCACTCGAGATAAAAATATTCCTACATGCAATAGCTTCCAAGTAGTGTCGTTGGCAATGAAAGACAAGTTGTTAAAACCAAAGCTTTGTTTTTTTTTCAGCGCCTAGCTATGGAAGTAGAGCCATTTTTTTTGACCCAGTTCCAGTCTTATCTACCTCTTGCACCATTTTTGTACAGGGCACTTAATTCTACCATTAAATCAGTTATGGCCAAATTTGTGTAACCACATATATTGAGTATATAATTAATGTGTCTAAAATAAACCTAGCTAACAATGAAAATCTTCTTTTCTCAAAAGATGTGGATCTCGGGTATGCAGTAAAGGATGCTCTTCGTGGAACTACTGGTGTGAAGGAACGGGAAATTCTGGAATTCAAGAACGAATGTAGAAATGCAATGGTTACATTATGCAATAAGTTGACTGAGAGATCGTCTTTAAAATTCAGGCTGACCAAAGACATTTCTTGCCTTGATCCTGAAACTGCAAGTTTAGAGTCCATCCATGATAAAATACTTAGGCTTGCATTGGAGGTTTTCGTGGAGAATATGTGACTTTCAGGGGCGATAGCAGATAGAGTTGAACGCCAGTTCAAGGATGTCGGTAGTAAAGACAGGTTTCTCGAAATGGTGAATACTTACTCTTTCGCAGAACATAGGCTGGGTGTGTTTTGGTTGACAGAACTACTGGCAGGTAGCGAAGAACATGAAGAACTGATTTCATTTCTAAAAATGGTATTTATTTTGTCTCATGTAAATGCTTCCATTGAAAGGGGATTTTCCATAAATAAGGAATGCTTAATGGAAAATATGCATGAAGAATCCATTGTGGCCCAACGTCAGGTGTACGATGCAGTTAAAAGTCATGGTTTAGAATCCATCATAATATCCAAGGAACTTGTTCACTCTGCCAGAAATGCTCGGGCTCTTGACATGGAGTGTTTGGAGAGGAAACTATCTGAACAATCACAATAGGACAAAGCAGCTTGTCGAAAAAAACTGCTCCAAAAGAAAATGAAAGAGCTAAATGAGAAAAAAAGAAGAATCATGGAGGATGCATCAAAGGCAGCAATCGCCATTGAAGAAGATTGGAAGTCGCTTTAAAACTAAGGTAAGTCTGTGAAATGTTTAGAAATTATGTTTAAAAATAGTCAGGGAAAAATCAAGATTTTACCTGGAAAACCTGGAGAAGTCAGGGAATTTTGAAAGTGAATTTGAGTGGCCACCATGATGTAACAACGCTGTAGTTCCCAATACTAGGGCAAGCGCTGTAGGACTGAGACTGAGGTAAACAACCGCACCATGCTTAGAGCACCATCGTGTGGAAATGTACAAAATTACACACAGCATAAGATAACAGTAGCATGATTTACCGTCACCTGCACTTATCCCGTTCCTTGTTGTTTTCATTAGGTTTCTCTGAAACGGTTAAGAGGGCATATGTTTATTAGAAACATTTTGTTCAGAATCACCAGTACTATCACCCCTCAAAGCATGTACCTTTCCTCCCGACTCACCCTGTGTGTGTGTATATATATATATGTGTGTGTGTATATATGTGTGTGTGCATGCGTGCGCGCACACACACTCTCTCTATAATTCCATTACCGCTGGATTTCAAATTCTACGCCCTGTCATGGCCAAATGTTCAAAAATATATGAAAAAAAGTTATAGGAAAAAATAAACATTCAAGATGGCGATGGACGTTGTACATTAACTCATTTGGGGAGGAAAAAGTTGGGAGATATTGCTCATTGCAGTAGCCTTAGCATGTGCAAGCAAGGTACACAATTTTGTGCCTGCTTTCTTTTTTATCTTATATTTTGGTTGCATCTTGTTGGCACACACAATCAATGCATTGGCTTTTATTTCTTATATTGATGTGTAGATATTTAATTTTCTTGTAAATGTTGCTAGGGTTCTACGCTATGGATAGGGGCCGGTAAATTTTGCGAATTCAATGACCTGCATGTTATAACGCACTATCCTATGCATACTCAAGCCCCGACTATTAGTCCACTAGCTGCTACTCAGTGTAACAACAGATAATGAACAAATATACGGGGCTTAAATATGCATAGGACAATGGATTCTAGCATGTAGATCATTGAATTAGCGAAATTTTTGGCCCCTAGCTATGTATAATGCTGTCAGCATAAAAATTTGACGACTTTCGGGGCAGACTAATAGGAACGTTCCTAAACATCAGTGTGGTTATGTAAGATTGTGGTGCATACACATCTCGGAAAAACACCGATTGTGTTCCAATTGAAACTTTAAGTTAACTAAATAGTCCCGCAAACTGTTATAGCCTACGATACAGTTTAAACAGTAACGAAAATGACTAAATACAAAATCATCAACATTTCTGTTGAACCATTTCAATACTAAATTAGTAGCTGAACCGTGACAACCGTATTGTCAAATTTTTTAATTATCTTCTGACCGACCGACTGATGTGAATGTAGAGATTTTTGTCAGCGCTTACCATCGAGGTTTTCAGCTCTGTTGAGTGATATGAGGAGATTGTGGTGCAGCGCCGTAATTACGGGGCGGGGAAAACGGGATATCTCCGAGACAACCCGTCGAGCAACGGTATCGTTTGGCAGATTCACATATGCTAAAATCTGGGTCGACCAGACCTGGAATTGAACCTGGGTCGCCTTCTGACTGGTGTCGGGAACTATTAAACAGGTCAGGTCATGTTTCGGTCACGGTTTTGAATGAAATCATTAAAAATCATATACATTAAAAAAGATCTTTTGTTACAGGAAAATGTGGTATATAGGTGAGTCAAATGACACTTGCCAAGCACTCCACGTGTTACACAGGTGTACGTGAATCAATTTAACCATAAAACTGCTGACTGATATTGCATTGATTTGAATAATGCCTCAGCAACAATTCTTCCTTTCAGACGAAGAATAATTTCAACCGTCAGTTTTTCCCCTATGATAGGAACTTGTTTATGTACCACACTTCCAATGCTATAAGTGAAGCAGAAAGCATTGACGTTTATCCTTTTGCGCGTCATCGTCTGATCGACGTTTCGCATATGAACTTCGAAGAGGTAATTTAATTTTCTTTTCTGATCGCGTGCCACTTAAAACTGCTGATTCATGGGTTTCAGTGGCGCTTTTTGTAACTACCGACTTTTAAAAAATGAATATTTCATTTATTCTAAGGATGGGAGAACATTTCTTTACTGATAGAAAGTGTGCTCGTTTCCCACAACGACGTTGGGCCTTTGCAATGCAGTCTGCTCTGTCACAGACATCACATCGCCACTGCTGGCCTCATTCTTTGCAGTATTGAGTATTGTACAGAAACAGGAAGTTGCAAAGACAGAGGATTTATAGTACGTGTTTTAATTCCTGGAGTTTAGTGTGCATTTGACTCCGCCGGTAGTTCCCGCTTCGATTTGAAGTCTGCCTCGGTGAGAATAATAACAGTTGTATTTTATTATGGCATCAGACGTTATAAGGTTTGATTACGGTGAACTCTATACATTGTATTTATTACATGCATTGCTATGTTTATATTAAAAAGTGGCAGGAAGATACAAACTGGCGGGAAAGAAAAAAATAATTTAGGCCTATAAAAGTGCTCACTACCGTGAATAGTCTATAGTACTGTTGCCATTAGTTCTTGATAGTTACTTGAAAAATTCGCGTTTTGTTTCAGGCAAATACTAGAATTCAAACAATTGTAGGCCTAAGTTCGTGTCACTTTTCCAAGTGACCTTTGTCATATTTAACACCTCCTGGAGGACTGTCAGTCAATAATAAAGGAGCAAGTAATCGCTGTGTCAGAGCAGCCATTGAGCAGCTTCTGCCTGCTCCAGAACACAGATATTACTGGAGGCTAGCCTACAAGTCAGTGTGAAGTTCTTGAAAGTTGGTAGTCTCCAATGTGTTTTTTTTTTTTTTTTTTTTTTTTTCGCGTTTGGCGCACGGAAGCAGTGGAGCGATAAGTGTGACGCTGGTACGCACATCAATAAAATGGTCGCCTATATGCGCGAAGCACTGCACTGGCGTGTAGTGATTTCGTAATATTAGTTTTTTTTTATGGGACTTCTGTGTTGGAATCTTATGATTCCGATTATTTTTCCAGATATAGCCGTCTGAAGAAAAAAAAATTTTTTTAACCATTTTGAGTGTTTCCATAAACTTGTATCTAATAGGCAAACCACCTCACATCTATGGACTCCCAAAAATACACAAACCCGGCTTGCCTTCGCACCCCATAATCAGCTCATGCAGTTCTTCATGCCAAAAACTCTCTAAATTTCTGCTGTAGATTGTACAACCACTCACAGGCCAAACACCTACCATTGTCAAAGACGCCAGTGATTTCTTCTCCATAGCCGAAACATTTGCAGTATCACCAACCGACATCCTGGTCAGCTTTGATGTTCAATGTCTTATTCGCTAATGTACATGTAATAGAAACTGTCTGTCATTAAGATCAAGCTAGAAAATGTCAGTACCCTCAAACAGAGAACTGAAATACCCATTCTGGCCATCATGGAACTCATCACTCTCTCGGCCAACACTACATACTTCCAGTTCAAAGACGAATTTTACAAGCAAACTGACGACATAACTATGGGGTCTTCACGGTCACCTTTCATGGCCAAAATTTTCATGGAAATTTTTTTAGCAAGAAGCACTAAATGAAACAACCTCACCACCTAAAGTGTGGCTGCACTATGTTGACGGCACTTTTTTGATTCGGCAGCATGGTCCCGAGAAACTTGACGAATTCGCTCATTTCCTCAACTTACTAAGGTCATCAGTCTAGTTTACTTACGAAACAGAAACTAACAGCATTCATTTTCTAGATGTGCTCGTAATGAAAGAAAAACAAACTGTTTTCACAAAAGTGTACAGGAAACTAACACATACTGGTCAATACCTCCATTTCAATTCCAACCACTGTACGAGCTCAATTTATTGCCTGTGTGCTCGTTTGTGTTCATTTACCCTCTTGTAATTGACTGACTGAATTCCTTGTGTACTTGTCTGTTTGTGTTTGTTTCTTGTTTTCTATGACACACCATTTGCTGCAGTGGTGTATGTTCAAAATACTTTAGTTTGTAACTTGCCCCCATTGCAAGAATCGTTCAAAATAACAAATATACAGGCTATTGACTGTAAAGTGAGTGGTTTTAAGACCCTCCCCACAAGCACTGTGCATTAATAATTATATTTTATTATTTCATCAGGCGTTAATTTTTGGAAGCGATTAAATGTATACACTACGTATTGCATAACAAGTGGCGGAGAAATAGAACTTGCTGGAATGAACATTAATGTCTTAGGTTGATACACTTACATAACAAGACCGCAAGTAATTCGCGGGTAAGAGAAGGATAAGAGTCCGCGCTCTTGTAAACAACTCTCGGGACACTTTGTGCCTTTATTGACGAATTTTGCATGTCTCGCTAATAAGCAACGTTTGCGAATCCGATGTTGCCTATAAAATGGTGGGTATTCATGTAAATATTTCCCCAGGACTTCTTATCAATGTTAAACGTGAAACATGATCATAGTACGAAATATCAGAATGTAATTATCTGTATGTAACTTAGTTTAAATCAGATAAACTATAATGTATGTTATTACTTTTAAGTACCGTAGTTTCAAGGCAAAGAACAAGGTTATCAATCGACTGTCGGTCATCTTGTCTGCCTTTGAGAGCGGTTTGTAGTTGCGAGTTGGCTATAGGATAGGTCCGGACCTCTCACAACTTCGAGGGAGCTTACAATGCGCAAGCAATACACAAATTGTTTGTGAATATCGTTTCCTGCCGACATGTAGAAAGTGACGCGCTTATTCCTCGCACATATTGCTGTAACTACCAGTCTCAGAGTGCTTAATTTTCCGTGAACGTCCTTTACGCCATGTTTATTACATAGTAATGTGTAAAACCTAGTACACACGATTATCGGTTTTGAACAAGAAGGTGTATACCTTCTTGTTTTAAGCGACTTGCATCGTGTGACTGCAAGGCCTTGTATTCATAGCTAGAACCGTTTAGAGATGGTTCTAATTTTCATACACCTTCTTGTACAAGTTGTTTACGGTTTTTTATTTGGCACATTTACGTACGTTAATTTATCTGATATTGTTTATTTGAGAATAAAATGTAAACTGAATCCTTGTATAGTCACAAACCGCAAAAAGGCTGTCATATTTTTTTGGCATACGTGCAGATTCAAGCAAGCACGTAGGCATGGGAGTCTAAACCCTCTTGTTCAAGAAAAATAAACGTTTGTACTAGGCTTAACAGATTGTGGCAGAATATAAACGGGCTGAAAGAAATAAGTAATCACAGTGTCAAAAGTCCTAACTTTGCCATGAATGGCCTACGCGCGGCTGGCCGTGGTTTGGTAACTTCTCTTAACTGTCGCATTGGGGTGTTTTCAGTGAGACCAGCGAGCGGGCAAGCCAAAAGCATTGTTAATCTTCAGAGGTGGCTATAATTAGTCACGAGCTGGAGCAAAGTAGGTTTGCTGTCACGTGACCAGGTATTGTCGAGCACCAGGTTATGTACAAACGCTTACGAGTGATTCAAGGTTTTAAGATGGTGGGAATTAAAAACCTACGACTTTGTTGTGGTTTCGGGCTTACACTGCTTTCGAGCAGGTTAACGGAAGTAGATCGAGATGCTGCTCTTGTGAGTTCTTGGAACACTTGAGTACTGTACTCGGATTACTGTTTGCACGCCTCAAGATGACATTTTTTCTACCCACTCTTCCTTCATGACTTATTATAGCCACTTTTGAAATTTTAACCTTGCTAAACGACTGGTTTATACATTTGTATATAGGTTTTCAAATATGAATGCTCGTGTTTTAGAAGCCTGTAATACATAAACAATGAAAGGTACGCGTCAACCACCAAACAAAAGAAAAACTCCCAAAAAAACTGTGCTAATCTAAACTTAATTTTATTACGCCAGATGACACCTTTTATCTCCGTTCCAAAACGGCGACTTAACACCATAAAACGTTTTTGTGTTTTGAAAAATGTGAAATGTTTATCGGTTGTAGCTATGCAACGTCCTTAAAAACATTAAATTTTAATTCGCGTGAAAAAAAAAATTCTTCCGGAACTCTGTGATTCGTGACATTTTCATTAGCAAAGTGCAGCCCCTTATTATTCATGTTACTGCTGTAGGGCTTCTTTCTTGGAACTCTTGAATGATACTCGTATGAATTTAGTCCTCTTAGTTTGGTGCGAGGAAGTACGTCTTTAACCTTATTTTTGTGCGTTTTTAAGCTGGCATTTGTGCACAGTGTGGTGGTTGGCGGCTTTTGGAAAGGTAGGGCATTCCATGAATCCGAGCACAGTGTATGCTAACCAGGCGGAAGTGCAAACTGGAGAGCGTAATTTGGTATACAGGTAAATTATGTTAAGACAATTGACCACAGAAAATGTTACATAAAGAATACTTTTTCATGTATTTAATAGGTTTAGTTATCCCTTATTGCTTGGAACTTTATAACCGTTAAGGCGGACTTCAATGATCCGTCTCGCCCGTCAGTCGACCGTACGTCCGTCAGTCACGTGACCTTCAGCCAATCAGAAGGTTACAATATTTCTATCCGTCCGTCAGTTGACAGCTTGGCAAGCTTTAACTTTTGACGGGCGACGGATGAAAACACAGCCTTCTAAAGATGGCGGCGATTGTTCCAACCGTTTCATATTAATAAGAAGGCTGTGAGGTTATTTTATTTTATATTTTTTCTTGCTTAGTACTGCAAATTCATTACTTTTAAATAAGATTGAGATAATTTTGGAATACGGAGAACATTGAAATACAGAGATACATTTTTTATTTACATAATAATTTCTCAATTTAAAACATAAATAATTTTATTAGTAAATATTATGCTCGCAAAATTTGTGTTTGATGAAAAACAAAACTTGCACTTATTAGCAGCCATAGGTTAATGAAAAATCCGTAAAAATAAATAAACTGTTGAGGGAAATTTGTTTATGCCCCATAGAAGTTTTCTGTTTGTACATTGGTAACATCGCACGTGGAAGGAATAACGGCGGACGGATGACGGATTGTTGTAAATCGCTAGCCATGTAGATGGACCGTCGACGTGCGGACGGGCGGACGACTGACGGAAGCGACGGATTATTGTAAGTCCGCCTTTAGCTGTAGCGATTTGAAATTCCATGCAAGTAATCATATGCAAAACTAATTTTTAAAAATGTCGCCGTGGGAGTAAGTTCTAATCCTGACAGTTTCCACAGACACATGTTTATTTGGAAGTGGATGTGTGGATGCCTGAGCGGTAGGCATTCTGACACACGCCGTGCACGACGTGTCTCTTTGTGGGGCCGCGGTGGACGAATGGTCAGACCATTTGCCTCCCACCAAGGTGATCCAGGGTCGGTCCCCGTATTTTCGCATGTGGGAATCGTGCCGGACGATGCCGTTGGTCGGCGGGTTTTCTCGGGGATCTCCCGTTTCCACCGCCCCTTCAATCCGGTGCTACTCCATACTCACATCATATCACCCCTCACCAGCGCTTAAGACCTCGATGTTGAGAGCTGACCAAAATCACTCACTTAAAGACGTCTGCTTGTCATTGTATGTTGCATTTTCACGTTTTCAGTGTCTACCCTTGAGACCTCCTAGTGAATCACGTATATATGTTCCTCATTATTTGACCTTAGGATTGCACTCCCAGCCGACTAGCATAATATTAACTGCTCGTCCTGTATATCACGAAGGTAAACCCCGAAAAGGGTCAAATGAGATTGCATTATTTATGTTTCATTATGTTCGAGAGCAATGTGCTATCTAACATCCTGGAGGAACTTCATTCACCTCTTTGCAGAAAACTATCCAAGGAAAGAGGGGAGGGGGGTTGAGAGAAAAAAATAGAACCACGTTTCTGCTTAGTCCTCACAGACACTGGGTGGTTCAAGACAATCAAGCAGTTCTCTTCCCCCCTCTTCCCCTAGCTAGGTCACCAGTAGTTAAGTGTTACAAAGTGGCCAAGACGAAGACAGGATCGTATTTACACAGTGAAGGAAATCTTAAGGGGCCCGCCTCGTTGCCATAAAATCGCGCTGCAGCGGGTTTGAAGAAAAAGTTTTACACCGAAACTAATACACGTATGTTCACTCCGTTTGTCTACGAAAAGAATACACACGTATTAGAAATCCCCTTTTAGGGCACGTCAAAATGGGTTGAAACGGGGTTTTCAGGCTGCTATAGCGGAAAATATACTAACCGGATACATGTGAAACCACTTAAGGGTAGTGCATTGGACTTTAGTAAAGTGAATTCGTAAATAAAACAATAGGATCACTACTTAAAGTCCCATAGGAAATTTGTTTTATCGCGAAGATTGCACGCCTTAAGCGTAGAGGCGACACACCGTTGTATGGCCCATACGACGTCGCCCTTAACACAATACCTCACTCACACAAACACATGTGCCACGAGGCGGGCCCCTTAAGTCTCGTCTGTAATGCATCGCATCGCATTCGTCTCAAGAAACTGCAACAATAGTTGAGGGTGACAGAATTTAAAAACCATTGGCTACAATTATATAGAAGACCAGTACATTTACTTGAGACCAGGAATGCTCCTCGTTTAGGAATAGAACCTTTCAGCATAACCAAGTTTCATTTATTTAGAGTGCTGCATTAAGTCCAAAGGTGTAGTAAATTAATCGCAAGTAAAAATCAACCATGCCTCCGTTCGCACCTTTGTACTTCATTAAACGTCTGTAGTGACCCTTCCAGACGAGATCGCTTATCCAGCTGGTAAAATACTATCAAGAAAACCAAGCTCGATGACGTCCATAGGTGTGCTGATATATCCTCCGACACTATTCTGTCTTTTTTGATGAGATTTTACAATGGTTCATCGTGTCTGGTGAAAATACATATTCTGATTGCGGTGGCTGGAATCGCAATGACAATATAAGTGTTTGATGTGTACCGTTATTGTAAATATTATTGTGCGATAGCATTAGTTGCTTTTCGAATTCTCACTTGTCAGATACGTTAGGGGCACAATGTCTGTAAGGATTGGGATTTTATAATTTAGTAAAGTTAATTGAATATGTTTTGATTGCTTAGTGTTATTTGCTGCATCCTTTCAAGATGCAGTTCGGTGATTTAAAGGACAAGCAATTAAAGGTATTATGAAACGATTGTTTAATTGTAATCCACCGTTTTTTTATTAATCATCTGAACCTGATTTTATGACACTTGTACAGTCCGACACGAATGCCTCTCATATTACCTTTTAACTGTTAAGTTGTGTAGTTTACAATTTTTTTTTGTTTTGCTCAGAACATGTCAAATGTGCCTCACGTCCATTTTAACAATAACCGATTTAGTTGTATGTAGCGAACCTTTTTGTGAACACGATGAACACTGCAGTGTTCCAACTGATGAATGCTAGAGTACTAAATACTTAGTTACTATATGGTCTGTTGGAACACCACTGCCGTCGTATCAGTTCACCTCGGCTTATCGCCGCGGGGCAGCTGGTTGGAGGAAAGAGAACGATTAGAAAGACGCCCAAACACACCCACTTTGAACTACGGGTCTAGTACTTCGCACTCGGCACGACCTATGTCCGCGATAGCTGTCCGAATGTGCAACACTTCTTGGCAAGAAACAACAGTACAGCTATTGTATATTTGCTTTATCAGAGCAGCCACTTGTCCTTCTCTGTTCGCACTACGTGTTGTTGCGCGGCGGGCGACATTGACCAACCCGGTGTAACCTGCGATTCGGGTACATGTGTTATCAAACAATGGTGTACAATCCATGATAAATTACTTGGAGACATCGATGCCAATAAAAAAATTAACGAAGATAAGAACTGGCACACAATTTGTGATGGTTCATATGGCGACGTAAGAAAATCTGCCCTGTGTTACTATACTACTCACACCTCATGGTTTTTGAGAAAGGGATGTGTGGTGTTCTAAACAGTGAATGTATTCTGCCCGTAGCTACATTCTGTACTGTGAATGTAATAGCTAACTCTTACTTTGTCATGGATGGTGTTATAAATATTGGCGAAGCAAATTATCGTGGACTTCACAGCTTTGTTTTGTAACTCATCGAAACTGTAATATTAAAAATGGCAAACTGCATATTTTATTTGAAATAAACAGATACTTTCTTCCCCTTCTAAAAGAGTGTGTAGATCTTATACGAAAGGTCGTAGACCATAAATAAGCTGTAGTATTTTTTTTTTCTTGAGGAATCACCTCAAGAAGTTTTTTTGGTCATTATTAGTCAATCTCTTGTGTATATCTATTCTGAACGCATTGGTTAAGATTGCACCTCTTCGAACTGTACTAGGAAAGTTTTGTTATCAATATGTGGATTCTGTAGCCTTGTTTTATTAAATCGTGTTTCGTAAAAGGGCGATGATATTCAGAAGATCTTAAAAGCACGACCATCCGAAAAAATTGTGATTATCGTTGATCCAGTGCGGATTCAAGTCCTGGAACTTTTACCGAGTCTGAAGCTCGGAACAAAAATAACTATATGGGTGAAGCTGGCATGCGCATTAAGTAACTCATCGACGCTATAAGCGCAAGGCTCTGAACAGACGCTCAGACTTTCTGTGAGACTTCAAGCGGTGGCCCAATTATTTTATTGAATGCGAAGCTGTTGTAAAAATACAGTCTATAGTATTGTGTTCTTAAAAATTAAATTCTTAGTACGTCACAGCCTGTACACTTCGATTATTCCTTAGGATGCTATGTTTATATTAAAAAGTGACAGAAAAAATTATAATTGGCTGAAAGGAAAACAAGTATCCGGGGTTTCAAAAGAGCTCACTTTATCAGCAACCAATTACACACAGAACTGCGTCATTGAGCGTTGCGCGAGTAAACAATGAGTTCTGTTATTTATGTTATTCAATTGAACAGTCTGCATATCACTTCGTCGAGAATGAGCTAACTTCAAGCTGGCCTTGCAACACGAATTATTGTTTCTGTTCTTTACATGCATACATTTGTCCCCGAATAACGTTTACAGCACTTCCTACGCGTTGTAAGGCATGCCAAGACATAAGCAAAACTATACAATAGTAGAAAAAATTATATGTACAGGTAAATTTTTTATACATTCGTAGGCAAAAGTCGTTCAAACCTTTTTTCCCCCCCAGTGAGGCGCTGCAAGACTTTCACAAGCACCTATTTAAAGTAGGTTAAAAATATTTTTAGTTATTGTAAGAAGGAATCAGGGTGTCTACTGGTCACGAAAGTCACGAAAAAGTCATGAGTTGTGGAAAAGGTCACGAAAGTCCCGAAAAAGTCACTAATTTCCTTCAATATATTTTAAAGTCACGAAAAATGTTTGTGGGACATTTTAACAAACTTCAATTATAATTCTACTTGTCTGCTGTTGACGAGACGACGGCTTTGGAAGCGATCGATAATTGCATTGGAATTGGAACTGCCGGCTGCCGCTAGTTGTAAACAAACAAGTTAGCCGGCTTTTCCTTTCAAACAACTGTCATGGCGTAATATTGAGCAATAAGCTAGCGTCGCTGCTACTACTGACTGCTACCAGTTCTGTGTTTGCAATTGAAGGCACATCTTGACAATGTATCAAGACGACAATGGAAACAGTGAAGTTATTGCAGGCAAAGAAACGAAAACTTCTCGAACAGGCTGAAGAAGAGGCTGCTGCACTTCAACAAGAAATCAATCGTGAACAAAAAAGTCTGAAAAAAATGTAATGGACCTACGGACATTATATACCTTTTCAAGAGCAGTGTTTTTACATAATTTATTTCAAAACAATTCTCATAATGTATATAAGTTTTCTTTTAACAAATACTTCAAACATTTGGAAGCTGTCGCTGCACTAAGATTTCTGGTAAGTTTGTTTGAATTCTCAGTAGTC
>PNEQ01121874.1:0-11229 GCA_003012365.1 Medauroidea extradentata | reverse complement strand
ACCTGTTAATGTTTGCTAACAGTGCGTTCGATGTAAAAAAAACAGCTTCGGCGTTATGTCATATTTTATCATTTTTCGGAAGTCTGCAAGAAAAAGTATTTCGGAAACTCAGGCTGCCAAAAAAATTGTAGTGATATTACAAATAATTTTAAAGTTGATAATAAATTTGTTAAGAACAATATCAATTGTTTATTGATATTATATTTTGTATGAATGTATTTACAAGTAATATCGTATCAGTTTTTAATATTTATTCAAAAGTATCAAAATAATCTTTCCTGGCACTTTTTTCTTGGGGCTCAATTTTTTTTATTGCTGTACGTGAGTTAAATACAGGTAGTCTAATTTATTGAGGGTAACATTTTGTGGTAGGTTTGTGGCAGCTTCTGTTTACAATACTGTGCATCTGGTTACAGACGACAAACAGCTGAACAACACTCATGTTAAATGTGTTGGCTATCACAGAGTCCTGACGAGAGCAAGGGAAGTGATTTACATATTAAATTAGGCGTATCTTCTGCCTGTAGAACCTACATAAATACTATCACTGACTTTTTTTATTTATCTCGATGCTACTCATATTGCAATAGGATCTTTAAGATTTCTTCATTGCCCTGAAAACTGTGAACAAATATGTATTTTCATACCAAAAAACATTTTAGAAAGCCTACTTATTTTTTTTTTCTGTAATTTTATTCCTGTAGCTATATTTTCCTTTCCTCAATGTAGAAAATTGTTTTTGAACGAAAGCGATATTGTGAAGGTGATTTAGCTCCACCTAATATAATATGTAAATCCTAGAATCTTAGCTCTTGCTCTCGCCAGGTTTCGAAGGTAGGCACTGCCTTTGTTAAGGTTACCACCTACCATGCGTTTCAAATATATTTCAGTGTATTCGTAAATAATTTTTTTTAACGAAACTATTCCACATGTGCCCATTGTGTCAATATGCGATGAAAAAAAAAACACTTCGGGCAAGTGCCGAATATCATTGTTAAGAAACCATGCTCATTAAAAACACAGTTTACAAGCCCTATAACATATCTAAAAAACGTCTATTTTAGACTGTCGAATTTCAAAATGTACTAACCGTATACATACGAAACTTACATTGACGACTTTCATATAAAAGGAACCAAGCTACATTTTTTTGAATTGTTTTTTGACTCACGTACACCAAGTACATAATAAGAAACCTTCCAATTTTGCTTAAATAAATAGAACCAACCACCACAAAATCAACTTACCTTTGCAAGCTGTTTTCTCAATTTAAGGGATTGTATGCTTGGTATATGTTATATAAAAGCCGTGTACATAGAACCGTGTACTGAAATTTGCTACAGACTTTCCACCAGTTAAATTATATGGTCACCACTTTAAGTCCCATAGTAAAAATAGATCTGCGTTTGGCTTATGGCGATGCCACATGTGATGCTAGCTTCAACGTTACCCTTATAGCTCAGTTGCTTCTGAGCCTCTAACGCGCAAAACTGCTGCATCCTTAAGGGCGTGGTGCACCTCAGTTTTCAACGTCTTTTTTTTATTTTTATATTTGTACCAGATATTTTTTTCTTGTTTAAGACACAAAAGTGACTAAATTTTGCTCTTACAAAATGTCTTATCTCGTATAGTTTTTGTGTAATGGCTCGTTAAAGTCAAAATTTGCATGTTTCCGTTTTAAGGACGACACGAAAACCAACTCACTTAACTAACTGAAAAATTCACAGTGAATAACGATGGTGTAGGCTAAAAATTCAGCTAAGTTAAAACACAAAATAAAAAATTTTTGTACTTAAAAAAATTATTGAATTTTTTGAATTTTCATTTTAAATTTCAGCATACTTATTTAAATATGGAAATTTTTTATTCTTGCTTTTTGTGTTAGTGGTATTGTAGCCAGCGACTTCTTTATCCACTGTGAATTTTTTTCAGTTTGGTTTTAGTGTAGTCCTTAAAATGGAAACATACAAGTGTTTACTTTAACAAGCCATTATGCGAAAACTATGAGAGATAAAAAATTTTCATAAGAACCAAATTTAGTCACATTTTGTGTATAAAATAAGAAAAATAATATATGGTACAAATGAAAAATAAAAACATGGTGATGAAAATTGCTGTAGTCGCGCCCTTAAGGGGCCTCCCTAGATAGGTTGTGTTTGTGAGGCAGGAGCGGTAAGGTTGCCGTTGATCGACGTATGTAATGCATTATCGCCTCTCCGTGCAAGCCACTCAGCTGGCGTGCAGTGTTTTACTATTATCCTTATTCATATGGGACTTTAAGCGGTGACCACATTATTTTGTTTGTGGGCAACGTAGGTCGAAGTTATAACACTTGTTTCTATAGTTGTGTTTTTTGAATCCGGGTGTTATTTCTCCAGATACGGCAAACTGGAAAATCCATTTTTGGCTATTTTGAGGGGCTCGAAAATGTTTCCGATAAACGTTCCGAATTTTTAAAACTATAGAGATATAGTTTGAAGAGAGTTTTTTTTTTTTTTTTTACATACAAATATAATGTGCGTTTCATCAAAAAAGAATAGCCGTAACTCGCTGCAACGCATTTGAAGCGCAGATAGGTGAGAGAATCTACCTCCTGGTCCCATGTAAGACGTGACGTCACACTAGGCATCAAGCGTCTTGATGTGCCACATAACGGGCAGCCCGGTCTAACGAAGGCGAAAGCCGTTGTTGCACAATGTTTACTCGTATTGGTCGGTTCTTCCTGGAACCAGCAGCCTGCGGTCGCAATTATTTCCGCCCTCGAAAACAGAACGTCTGACTCATTAGTCGTTAACGCGGCGTCCCGAGACGTAGAAATGTCGCCTCAGGTGGCGTCATATTGACGGAGCGTCAGTTCAACGACGCGGAAGACACAGTTACAGGATGGCTGCGACAACAGCCCGTATGTGGGCCACAGCTGCTGGTCCCGTCTTGAAGTAGGAAACAACCTGCGTCTCTAGTTCCTCGAGCTGTTCTTCGCGTATGAGTCACAGTCACAGGATCAATACGGACGAAACTGACGCGTATGTCTATCGACCCCATCACTCCTAATGTTTCCACCGCCCTGCTGCAGCTTCGGGACTTTTCACGGCACTGTTTGTTGGAAAATCTACTGGAAAGTTCATTGTTGGACCCGCGTTTAGTTTCGTGAATGTCAAGGGTAGATGGTAAGACGTGATAAAAATGATGTTTTTGTATCTACTATTTGAAGCGCTCTCTTATAATAGTTCTGGTGCGCGTGATATTTTAAAAATCCACAACACCCACATCACTTCTGGAAATGTCCTTTCTTTTCATAGGTCAATATTCGATTCCCGGCGGGACGGTCCCCGGGTTTTCGCATAAGGGAATCGTGCCGGACGATGCCGTTGGTCGGCAGGTTTTTTTTTTTTTTTTTTTTGGGAATCTCCCATTTCCCCCGCCCTTTCATTCTGGTGCTGCTCCATACTCACTTCATGTCACCCCTCACCAGCGCTAAAGACCTCGATGTTAAGTGCTGACCAAAATCTCTCACTCACTCACATTCATAGGTCAATGTGATGGAAACACGTATAATAGGTTCATGAAAAGAAAGGTTTATTTATGATCCACTAACGCATTTCAAAAGCCAATTTGAATGATATAAAAATGATTCGTGCAGATTGTATGCAGCCTTCTAATTGTCATTGTTGAGGTAAGAATAAGTATTTCACATTACAATTTGCCGTTTGTTTAGTGAACTATTACTACAGACCGGGAAATTTCGTGAGTTCAAACGACCTGCCTGCCAGGGACGAATCCAGAAATGGGGAGGGGGGCATAGTGGCTGTGTCCCCTCCCGAGATTGCTCCAAAAAAGTAAAACAAAAAAATGCCTAGTAAAACGCTAAAAAATTACCTTACACTATGAAAGGCAACACAATCATGGTTACACGATTTTGTGTTTCAACACTATATGGAACAGTAATTCACAAAATAGATAGTACGTATATTGTTTCCGTAATATTAAATAAAATGTTTTTGTGCTATTCAATTTATTCATTAAAATTATTGTATGTGTTTCAAGTGCCAACACAATCATAGACACGTGGAAGCAGAAGATTAAGAATGTATGTAATTATTTACCAGCACAAAGGTTTTCACCTTTACTAAAACATTTATTAAACATAATTTATCCGTAAAATGTTAAGATTTCTTAAAATAAAGTGGTATATTACTTTATTTTTGTTCGGAAACTTCTTAAAAAGCACCACTTAGCACCTTAAAATTGAAAAATCTTCCGAGGGAGAGCCCCAGGGCCCTTTTTTTTCTGTTGTAAATATTTCTACTTTTAAAGGCGAGCGGCCCCCCTCCCCCTCCTTCCCTCCAATTGGGATCCAGAGCTGGATCCACCCCTGCTGCCTGCCTGCTGTACTTCATAGTGCTGTAGACACTTTCCCAAAGAGTGGCCAATTGTAGGCCTACATCTCACGATAAAGCGCTGAAGTCCGTGTTTTCATGCATGTTGCCTTTGGTTCCGAGTGTTGCACGAGTTTAATTGATATGATCTTTGAAAGAAATGTGCAATGGGAGTGCATGACTGGATTTATTTGCTTGGACACTCCATTGCGAATGGAGTATGTCCAAGCAAATAAATCCAGTCACGAGTTTAATTATCATCTATCTAATCGCACTCGAAGCCAAATTCGAAATCTAACATACTCTCAAATTAACTCCTCAACTGTCCATGTCTCTTGATTATTATTTAAATTTGATGAGTGTAATTGCGTATTCTTGCCATGCGAAATTGGCGTGGTATATCGTCGTACATATATCATTGCTATAGATGATGGTTTATCGCGGGAAAACTTTTTGCTGGGTTTCAACGTACGTTCAGCTTACCAGAAGATTACTGGCTTTCGCTTGTACATGAAGCTGTTTCCCTAGTTGACTGAGCCAATAATAATCCCGCTATTGTAATATTTGGTGCCTGTTAATTGGTCTGCAGACAACTACGTTGTGGCAAACGTAAGTCAACCAATCATATGTG
Source organism: Medauroidea extradentata (assembly GCA_003012365.1). Lineage (NCBI taxonomy): Eukaryota > Metazoa > Arthropoda > Insecta > Phasmatodea > Phasmatidae > Medauroidea > Medauroidea extradentata. The sequence continues at coordinate 6,222 of PNEQ01121874.1, read as the reverse complement.
TTGCAATTAACTACAGTGTTTTCAAAGGTATGCTGGCACAAAACATTTTCGCGATATACCATAACCTCTAATCATTGCCGTCGCGTCAAAATTCATCCACTTCTAACACACTTTACATAAGAGTACGACCAGCTCCTGGACTGCGATTGACGGTGGTTGGATGTAAGATTAGCGGCTGTGTCTCATTTGACGTGTGTATTCACGATATCAGTAGAGATGATGGAATATCGCAAAAATGTTTTGTGCCAACGTAGCCTTGAAAACACTGACACAACGTAGCTGTTTACAGACCAATAACATGCATCAAATATTAAAATAGCGGTATTCTTATTGGTTTAGTCAAGTAGGGCTGTAGCTCCGCGTACAAGGAAAATCCAGTAATCTTTTGATAAGCTGAACGCACGTTGAAGCCTAGCAAATAGTCAAGTTTTCCCGCGATAAACCATCATCTCTAGATATCAGATACAAAATGCCAAGAAGAACTTCAGCCGAATTTTCTTCAACCGATAATAGAATTGAGGTAAAATGTCTGTAAATTTAAGGTGTGGTATCAGTCGCCATGTTGATTTTTTTTTTATTCTGAGAAAGAAATATTAATCTGCGATCAAATCGCAAATTCCATTTACCTTGCGCGTCAGTACAGGCATTGCGATTTTGCTGTTTTGGCTGCACTCAGTCCAAGAAATCAAGAAAAGCTTTTCTTAAGCACCTATTTATACTATACTTACAAAATGCTTGACATACGTATAAAATAAACGAAGGGGTGAATTTCCCGGTCGCCTGTCGCATTTGACAAAAATCTCAAAATTATTATTACTACAGACACTGATTTTGGATTTTTGGATAAAAATAATATTGCACTAATTTGTCTTTTTGTATAAAATGTGCACATTTACATCTCTGCTTCGTAGTCAGTGATTGGAACGCAGTAAATAAAATAAAATAAGATGTTTTTAACTCAAATACTTTAATTGTCTACGATCATCGTGCGAGCCGCCGAAAGGTAGTAGCCTTAATGTACCGATAAAAATTTGTGCGTCTAAAAGACTACACACTGAGGTAACTTCAGATACGGTTTTTTTTCTTTTTTTCTTTTTTTTTTTCTTTTTTTTCTTCAAGTAAAAGATAGCTCTGATTCAAGTATGAGATGTTTGCTTCAGTGTAAAAAGGTCGGGGGGGGGGGATCGCAGTGGCTAGAGCATGGCGGGCCGGAGTGCCATCGTCGTCGTTGTTTTGGGCGTCGGGACGCCATTAAATATGATATCGCCGAGTCACGAGGTACGTCAGGCCGAGGCGCCTACAAGTGTTACTTGAAGAGACGTTGCAAGACGCGGCAGTTAATATAGCAAGAACTCATCGGGGTCTACGCGCACACAACTTTCGTCCTTATGGCGGCCGCCTACCCCACCCTTCAAATGCGTTGCAGCGTGTTCGTAAACACGTTTTTTTCTACGAAAATATTCCACGTGTGCCCGTTGTACCAACGTACGAAAAGAGAAAAAACTTCAGACAAGATCGGAACCTCATTGTTAAGACGCCACGCTCTTTAAAAACATTGTTTCTAAGACCTCCAACATGGCTAAAAACGGCCTTTTCAAACTTCCGCACTTCAATATGTACTAACTGGATGTACGTGAAACTCAGATTGCGACCTGCACTGAACTTAGTTGCAGACTTTCCACCAATAAAATTACATGGTCACCGCTTAATGTCCCATAGTAAAAACCGTTCGACGGGAACTTTGCACGCTAGTTCAGTGCTTGGCTCGTTGAGGCGACGCGGCATATGATGCGCGCTTCAAGGTCGACCTTACAGCTCCGTCGCTTTTGAGCCTCTCACGCGCGGGTAGGCGGCGCCCTTAAGTTACATTGTTATTATTGGCTCATCGACTTCAATGTGATGTCAAATAAGTCAACGACCAGTTGTGAAAGTAGCACCAATTTACAGTTGCTGGAATTCTAGCTCGTGCCTGAAAAAAAAAAAACTATAATTTTTCATGTCTCTAGCCATTCCACGTGAGTTGGCCTGCGGCTAGGTGCTTCTTTATTATTGTCTCGATGCACTCTATGAGGTGTCAAATAAGTAGCCTATAGGTAGGGAAATGAATAATTCCCGAGTTCAATGACCTGCATGTTAGAATCAACTCGAGCCAGTACGTTCGTTCGTTGTCTGCTGTGCCAGTAAGTAGCAGCTAATGGACAAATGGCCGGGGCTTGTGTATATACAGTACAATGGATTCTAACATGTATGTCGTACTCGCGAAATATTCCCTTCCCTAAGTATAGGGCCAAGTGCGAAAGTGACATAAGCTTACCATTGTTTAAATCTTGCTTGAGTCCAAAAGAAAACGCGATTTTTTCATGTCCCTGCTTGTTAGAAAAGTGATGTGATGCATTTCTTCAGTGCGGGAACGTCGTTGCGTGAAAACGGGAAGTGTCATCGCAAAGCCAACAGTGACAATGTTTGAAACAGAGTTGCCAACAGAAATTAATCAGTCGAAGTTACTGCAACAAAAGTGAATACAAGCTCTGTCTATGTCGCTTAGAATGGTTCTGTGGTGTTAGCAAAATAATTTTCTTTTTCTGTGCGTCATGGAACAAAACATGTGTTCTATAGCGCGTCTTCTGTTGCTTGGGGAAAAACACTCATTTCACGCGTGAAGATACGCCATCATTGCTGTGTGCATTCCATCTTCGTAAGGCTTGATCATTTATTGACGATAATTATTTTATAAACGTAAAACTATGTCTGCAATTTTTGGTGAAAACAGGTTTTTTTTTCTTTTCAAATTTTTCTATACACAAAATATGTTTTTTTTTTTTTGTGCTAATTCTTATCGCAAAAGCAGTAGATGTTGGAGGTTATGACCTTAAACACTATTTTCAAGCCCTCCGATACATCTAATAACGGCCTTTTTTCCACTGCTTTATCACAAAATGTACTAATCGTATGCAATACATTAACTATAGTCTATAAAGAAGAAATTGCAGTTTGTTTTTAAAAATAAGTAACCGAAAAAGTGAACCGTGGAGTTTTGAACTGACGATTTTCAAAACCATACATTTACACTTCATATGCTCTACACTCTGTCCACTCTAAGGTTGCATAAGAAATATAAATTGCTGACGAAATAAATCAAACAAATTGAAGTACATCTTGATTCCTCACAGTGTGATTGTGCCGTAATACAGTTACCTTGTATGTTTCAATGTTTTAAATGAATATTCTGCTGTGCAAAAATGTTATTGTCATTCACTTGAGTGAATAGACTGCAACCTTCGAATGGATAGAGTACAGCTTATGCACCAAGAGTAAATTATTGACCAGTGATCAGTGATAGTAAATACTTGCGTACTCATTAATGAGTGAAGCTTTATGTTGTAGTAATTTGTGTTGCAGTGATGGGCCAAACGTTTTGGCGGCCTCCGTAGCATATTCGGTTAGGCGGCGGTCAGCGGTGTGAGAGGTTCTGGGTTCGAATCCTGGTTCGAGCACGGCTGTCGTGTTGTCTCTTCACCTTTTTTCTCCCTCGTCGGCGCTTAAGGCCTTGTTGTTACAGGGCCGTAAAAACCCTCTCACCTTACGTGCACACCTGCAGCTCTGATTCGCGGTCAGTAACTGCATGTTTTTAACTCTTAGCGTCTCGGAGTTATACCCGCTAATCACTTTACGTATGTTGTCGGAGTAACCGTTCTCATATTGGCACAGTCAAATGAGTGACTCCTCTACACGAAGATAACGCTGCCAATAACTACGAAGCTGAACTGCAGCTGTGCTTCATTGTTATTGGCAGCGTGTCTTTGTGAATTGATGGCTGTCATTGGCTGTGCCAACTACAGTAAGGTAACTGCGACACCACACTTATTATATTTGCAGGTAGAACTACAAGACACGTGATAGTTAAAACATCCAATCACTGTCTATGAATCAGAACTATAGATGTTCAGATAAGACACTGAAACAAACTGTGGCAAAATTCTTTCCGCGGAAAGTTCATGACCCCTGAGATAACTAACCCACAAGCCCTACACGACTTGTAGAAATATCGGTATTTCCAACAGGTACACCTGGGTTACAGCCTGACGGACTCCCTGGCTCGGTGGCTGGCCGCCAGGTGACCGACATACACGAAATGGCGAGCAGTGTGTAAACGTGCTCAGACTGTTTATTTCTGGAGCCTGTGGCAAGGCCGGCGTGATTTTGTAAGGATTCATCTCCACGGGCCTTATATCACCAACCCAATTAACTTTATTTTGTTTTGTGAGGCTATTTTCGCGTTGCCACTTTTTTTTTACTGTGTACCAAGGTGGACGTCCAGCTGGCGTGTCGGAGGCATGAAAGCGCCAAGGGCGACGCCTCAGCTCCTCTACTCGTCGGTAACAAGCCTGTGATTACTTTGTCGTTTTGTATTAGCAAAAACAAAACACACTCCTGTACTATGCGTATATGTGGATTTGTTTAATTATTTGCCCAACGTTTTTGGTGCCTTAAAGTGGTAGTAAAATACCTCGTGTTTGCCTTTCTCACTTTAAAGAAAACTTACTTAGATCTTAAGATACTCCTACGCGCGTATGTGTACCTTAAATGCTGGTTTATAGGTTTTTTCCTCACAGAGGCACTTGAGGATTTATCAAATGGAACGTTCCCTATTGCAGCTCAGCGCGCTTGTTCACAGCCCAAACGGGCGGCAACCTTTAACATTAGGCCTACATCCATCGTTATTGCGTCATGCTCGGCTGATTTAAACAAGAGTGACGAGAAGGCGCCGGCCCGTAAGGTTTAACGGGAGTATCAGCTTTCGGAGTACTGTACAACCTACATACCTTTTTAAAACTGGTATACAGACACTGCCACAGTTGTCAGAATAAAAAATACATATATACGTACATGCACACACGCACATATACATACTTTCTGTGTCTTAACATTGCCGAAATTCTAGTAATGCAGTTCAAACAAAGTTAATTCTTCAGAAACCAATATATTTGCGAGGACAGCTATCTCTCTTTTTTAAACAAACGATAAATCAGGGATCGTAAATCGAGCTCGGGTCCTTCCGAATGCAGTCCAGCGTTTTACCACTTCCCCACCTCGTTCGCAAATTCCACGATGGTATAGTGGTCAGACCACTCGCCTCCCAACACGGTGATCCGGACTCGATTCCGTTTTTTCTCATGTGAGAAACGTGGCGGACGTTGCCGTTGGCCGACTAGTTTTCCCGGGCCACTCCAGTTTTATGCAACATTAAAATCGCATGCTGATCTTCCGCTTATTTCCATGCATCGAACTTAGTCAATCAGTATAATGACTTAGAAAACTTGGCTCTCTAAAATGCTATAAGCAATTTAAATCCCCCCTTTGCTAATAAGTATCCGTTTCTGTATGCACTGCGGGTTACTGGCAATGAAACAGTATCTAATAGTCAATTAAATAAGCATTCTGTAAACACCTATGCTGTGTCCGAGACCTGGGGGCCTATGCTCGAGTTTTCGCTCGTATGCGAATCGCCCACCTGACCGCTCGAAATGCGCTGATGGTATGCTTGAACAGTCTGCCGTCCTCGTACACGAGATTCGTATACGAAAATCTACTCGAGTGGTGGCAGGCGGACGAATTAGAGATTTCGTATCCGAGAAGCCGTAAAAACCGAAGCTATGAAGCAATATTTCAACAATTATATGTATATATATTGAGTTCTCAACAATGTTTAAATAGAAACTCGCCACTAATTAAGTTAAGTATTAAGAATGTAAGTAAGCTCTTTTGCAATAGTGTGTTTATTTTACGAAAACAATTTTACACGCTCTTAATCACTAAATTACACTGTATTTATTAATTCTGAATAAGCTATTTTAAATTATTATACTAACATTTTTTAGTTACAGCCACTCACATTGAATGTTATGAGTCGCAAATTTTTGCGATTGACTGAAACATACAAATTTGAGCCTTCAAAAAACTCAGTAAATTATTAACAAAAATGTAATAAGATACAGGCAGCACAGTAAAATAGAAAAACAGTATATTGTTACAAGTTTGAGAGCACAAACTTTATTTGTGGGCAATTCCCATGAGTTCTTTGGGATAGAGGTCTTATAATTACAAATAAAAGAGTTAAATTAAGTACTGGATTTAATAGCTCACAAAGCTACGAAATACACAAAACAGTAATCAACTAGAACTCTCACAACACAATTAGTTATGCACACAATTACTCCTGTG
>PNEQ01121873.1:0-38444 GCA_003012365.1 Medauroidea extradentata | reverse complement strand
GTGAATAATCAAGTGCTTTATTTATGGAGAGCAGCATTTTTGTAACACAATTAGAACACATTAGAGTGGTTTTCGTCTGTAACCAGCTTTTACATACTTTATGTTGCTAACGGAAAATAAAGTGCGTAAAGTGATAGACGTGTGACGCGATGAGAGCAAAAATTATGTGTACATTTTATATTTGTACTGATATTAATTTCAGTGGCCTAGTTTTGAAATTCACGTAAGTTATTTTAACTTGTGTGGCATGGTATTTGTGAGTGTATGCCTACTACCTAATGGGCTATACATGTGGCATTCGTCTTTCAGTGAGTCGTAAATCGTGATACGTTGATTATTTCTAAATAATTCATTGCTAATGTGTAGTGAATACAAGTGGCGTTCGTACAACTATACTACAATAAATTTAATTAGGTCTATATTATTGTTAAGTTCAATGTTCACCGAGATAGGGTGTGATATGTGTAGACAGCAAGTCTCACGAAAGACTTAAAACTAAAATGGTAGCCCTCCCGTTTTATGAAATAAAGAGAATCCCAACAGAATCACTCTTAAATATAAAACACGTCTGTGGAAACAAGTCGGCAAGAAAGATGTGATGTTGAAACACCCCATCCAAGCAAGTAAAATAGAGAGGTAATGTCACTGTTCTAAGCAATTAGCCAAACAGGTACTTGCAAAACATGTTCGCTATTTAATTACATTATCATTTGCATAAAAGTTTTAAGCAAAGTTTTTAAGGTTACAAATAACCTCGTCACAAACCAACTCTATTTTCTCGTCGCGTGCTACGTAAAAGTACCCTCAAAATATATTACGGGGAAAGGATAATTCGTTGCCCATTTTTAATTGCTTCCTTAGTAAAAAAAAACATTTCAGTTTCGTATTTCTACTGTACTTCGTAACTAAAGCTGAAAAGTGTACACGAAAATGTAAATAATTAATGTTCATAGAACACTGGATACAGATAAAGATATCCAACTTTTATGTTAATTAACTTTCATACACCCGAAAATTATCCAATGCGCATGCGCGAAGGACGCAGATATACTTGCGTCGAGCCATTTGCTAGTCGCAGATTTTCAGGCACTTTGCGCCGTCACGTGACCACTTGCACCTGCGTATTTGTATATTTAATACCAAAGCAACGCAGCGCAAGTGCAAATTTTGCGCTGCACCTCTCAAAAGCGATATTTAATTGCCCCCCTATAATTGATACACATGAAACAAAATGGCTTAAAGAAATTCACAGATGTGTTTGTTTTGTGATAATTGGAAATTAAGTGATGTCTGTAAACTCGAAGACATAATAAAACATGATTAATTCAAAGTTTTTGGGTAGGTTCAGGAGAAAAAGGAATGGGGGAGGGGAAGTGAGCACTTGCACCTTTCATAATGTTTTGATAATTTTAATTAAGAATGGAAGTGCACAAATAATGAAATTGATTTAACAGCTAGGTAAAGTAAAATTGCAAACAAAATTTATTTCAGCTTAAATTCAAATTGCTTGTGAACTACTACCGTTGGGCATATGGGCAAAGTGTATTGTAAACATTGCCTCCCACACTTTGGTTCTAAATCGTAACAATCATATTCGACTGCCTCTTCACTGTATTATAACGGGGCCCTTTGTAACTATGAAATAACGAGTAATTTAAAGTTTTTGAGCCAAATAACATTCATTGTAGCCTCGTAGCATACAGGCGCGAGGCACACTTGTCATTTTGAATTATTCTCTAAATAAGACAAAGATAATGATTGCAACAGTGTCAAAATCACCCCAAAAATGAATTTCTTCTTGTAAATGCAACAAGTTATTTGCAAACCTCTATAAATTGTAGTAAACAATAATACCCGAAACGCCTATCAATAACAATGCAGACGATGGGTCAACCTACTACAAGCGCTCGTAGTTCGCAAGCCGCCGCGAGCTTCACTAAGCGCACGTGGCCAAGTATTGAGAAAAATAGGCAGTTGCCAGACGACCATGGTTAAATGTTTTCATGATGGAGGATATTTATGTCGCTTTTTCGGGTAAATTTTCTGTTGGTTGACCTGCAAGTAAAATGCAAATCGCTTCGTATAAAAATGGCAAAGTGCCCGGAAAGATTGGAATTTGCGTCTGTTAATAGTCGCGATAGTTTTTATGATATAAACGAGAGGCCCGTTGACGATATATCGTTAGAGTTTTTCTACAAGCCACACACAATTACACTATTAACAGTGTCTATCGCGGCTGTGATATATTTTGCATTCACGAGGTAGGCATGTAATTTGCTTACTCTTAATAATTCAATAGTTTTGAGAATTGTTGTAACCCGAAATGTTCTGTTGTTCTGTTGCTTTTGTTTAGTATAATTAATATCTTCACTGTATCGTTGAAATATTTGTTTGTGTCACGAATCGCTCGTAAAGTAAAGTTGCGAGCTGGTCTTACACCTGTGTGGAGGGGGATCGTTCTGAGTAATTTAATAGCTCAAATTTTCCGTAAATTGTATAATTTAAAATTACTTTCAGTGTATTTAGGGATGTGATGTACCAAAAACACAGGTCATTAATAGAAGTCAATAATTTTTATGAAGCATACAGATTGTAATTTCTTAAGAGTTTCGGATGTGTCATAGCTTTGAAAAAATTTGAGTTGTGTACCTCATGTATCTGCAGGAAATTGTCTGGTGGGTTCTCACAATACACAGTTATATAACAGTTTGGGCCCATTCTGGGCCCGCTGTTGTTTTTGATATACATAAATGATCTGGCACAATTTATAAAATGTCACGGTGAAGCTGTATTGTTTGCAGATGACACCAGTATAGTATTTTCACACAAAAACCCCATGTCTCTTAACACCATTATAATTGATGCAATGAATATGCTAAACTTATGGTTTTCAGCAAATAAACTCGCTCTTTAACACTAATAAAACCAAATTTATTAATTTTAGATTAAACAAACCTCCTCCTGAAATTATAATTCCTTGCAACAACACAAACAGTGAAGAAGAAGCAAGTATCAAATTTCTTGGGCTAAATATTGATAAGAAACTTAACTGGAAAGAGCATGTTAAACAACTTGTACTTAGACTTAACTCGGCGTGTTTTGAACTAAGGTGTATGAGAAAATTAGTGGATGTTAAAACAAATACTGTGGTTTTGGTTTACTATGGCTATTTTCATTGTTTAATTACATATGGAATAATTCACTGGGGTAACTCACAAGATGCCAAAAAAGTCTTCACGCTACAAAATAAAGCTATAAGAATTCTGAGTGGAGTAAAACCTAAACAGTCCTGCAAACCTCTCTTTAGTAAATTAGATATCTTGCCATTTCCATATGAATACATTCTAGCCGTATTAAAATTTGCTACTAAAAAACAAAGAACTTTTTATCACAAATGATGAACTACACTCGTACAACACAAGAGGTCACAACAAATATTATTTACCGTCAAACATAATTAGTAAATATCAAAAAGGATCTTATTACTCAGCTATTAAAAACTACAACAAATCTCTAAAGTTGACAGGGTTAAATACGGAGTGCAGTAATAAGTAATTTTTTGAAACAGTTAAGTTGCACCTACAGAAATACATTTTTTATTCTGTTGAGGAATACTTAAATATTTCAGCTTTTTAAACCAAATAAAGGAAACTCAAAATCCTGTCCTAGGCGTTATCTTAGATACAGGACTAATAACCCCAGATGAGACAATATGTGTCCTTACTAGGTAATACAATTAAGGTTTTTATTTTTATTTATATATTTTTTTCCTCCAACTAATAACAGTAGGTACTGTGAAAGGTATAGTAATGCAGAAAACTGTTTGTACAAATTGTATGAGGTGACTTACTAAAAAAAAAAAAAGGGGGGGGGGTTGGCATAGTATAAAACATTGTACTGTACGAAATTGAGTATGTTTATATGTTTCACTTATGTGTATCATGAACACTTTTATTTTCTCTGTCTAATATCATGTACTTTTTCCTATAGCCTTGTAGCATAGCTGCATGTAAAAGGCTCAGTGGAAATTAAAATATAATAAATAATAAAAAAAATTTGGTATACCTACCTGTAAGTTAACTAACAGCATATCTGCGTACTTAAATATTACTTTACGAAACAACACCATCTCCAAGGAAAAGCTAAACTGAGAATTATAACATGAATGTCCCTCACGATGCTGTTGGCTTTCAATTAAAGTCAGCATTATTATGAGATCCCATGCACTACCCCTCTAGAAGCAGCATTAGGAGTTGCCTGAGTATTTGAACCGTGCACCCTGAGTGAGTGCACTGGTGGAGGAGTGGCTAGATGTTCGTGTTCAGGAGCTGGTGTTTCAACTGACTGGGACTGAAGACTGGGGTGTCACAGGAGGAAGAGATACCAGCACAGCTGGTAAAGGCATTTGTGGAGAGTTCTTCAGAGTGAATGCAGGCTTCAGTATATAAATTTGAGATAGTTTGTTCACAGTGCTTTGTTTAAATTATATAATGTTCGAGAGTCATCATTATAGCCTAACTCATAATTTTCCATCATACACCGGTTTTGAGTTTACGTCTTGGCACTTAAATACAAGTGATAATGTTTTGAGTTCAGTGTGTTAAAAAATCCTTGTAAGTGTAATTTGCTCCAGTGGGACTGGTCACAGTTGTCTTATGTGCTCGTTGAGGTTTGACACAAACATAGGTATCCTGTTGGAAATAATTCCTGTCGAAGAAATAGTAAAACTGCAGGCCTCAAAGGCAGTAATTTTTTCCACTAAAAGTCACTTTTTGTGGGCAATGTCACTAAAAATCACTTTTTTCATTAAGTGGTCACTTTTTTCTACATTTTTTTTTATGAATACTGTGCATGCACGTATAAATACACACATTTTCTTCCTTTAACTTGTATGGATAAAATAACAGGCTGATGTCAGTGCAGAGTACATCTGTTTGTTGATGTATGGAAGGTTTTATGTCTGGAAGAACATTTAAATGATGCCCTTATAATGAAGAGTACCATGAGAATGTTTGCAGTGAAACCACAGCTAGTCCCAAAGAGGTTTAAGATATTCTACACACTATGGAAAAAATATAATATCAATTTGTATACAGTATTAAGAATAGCTAGCTATTCATAATATACTGGCCAAACTATTGACTTTGAAGACAAAGTTTATTGATGAAAAAATTTTCTGTAGAAGTTTAAAGTTGCCATACATAAAAAAAAAATTGTAGTTTACTGACTTTTAAATGTTTGTTTTTTGTTAGATTTATGTTAGGTATGTTTTGGTTAGGTTACGTTATTTTACCTTAAATTTTCCATTTTTGTTAGGTTAGATTATGTATATAAGTTTGGGTTACCTTAGGTAAGGTTATGTTACCTAAGGAAAATGGAAAACTTAGGCTAAAATAACCTAACCTGAACTAGCTTTCCCTAAGATAACCTAACCCAACGAAAAACGTAAAATTTAAGGTGAGGAAAAATAGAATTTTCTTTACCTAACACTACTTTTAGCATCTATAGAAACATTTTTCTTTAATAAACTATGGTTATAAAATAAATAATTTGACCGGTATGCAATGAGTAGTTATTCTTAATATTTACCTGAGAATGTATACCTTAACTTTGAATTTATAATGTTTCCTTGTTGTTCAGTGCATAGCATCAGTGTTTCATTACATAAAATTTATTTAATTTTCATGATATAACACAGGCTGTTGAGTTTGAATTTGTCTTCACTTAAAATTGATTTTATAATACTGGTTCTCTAAAGTTACTCTGGGCAAACAACTTATGTAAATCAGCAGCTTGAATCCTGGACCAACAGCATGTCGATGCCTACCACACACTTCAAATGTGCTGTAATTCATAGGGAAATACAATTTTTTAAAGAAACTATGTCACGTGTGCCCATTGTGTTAACGTATGTACAGAAAATCCACAGAATTCTTTACCCTGAGAATCTGTAGCAGGTGTTTTGTAAACATAGCAGGTGGAGATAGCCAATACTACAGAGTACATTATACCGACTACGTTTCCGTGAATGCCTATGGGGTTATTTTGTCACTTTTTAGTCGCTTAATCAACCACTTTTTAGTCACTTTTTTCTACCAGAATGGTCACTTTTATCATTGTTTTGTAAGTGTTGCACCACTTTGAGGCCTGTTAAAGAGGCGGATCTCTGCTGACACGTAATGGAAAGTGACTGATGATCTGAGGCCCAAGAGATTGAGTGATGTCTTGCTTACCCAGTCTTCAGTGAAGTGAGGCATGAAAGTAGTCTTCAACTGACAATACCATAGTTCTGCTTCTGTTAGCTGTAGGGTGGTAAGCTGTAGTCTTAATGTGTTGAATGCTCAAAGTTTTACTGAGGTGTGCAAATAAATCACATCAAACCAGCACTCTTGATAATGTAGCTTCTGGCCAATGAGAAAATTGATCAACCAATGTAACCAAATATTTATGAACATTTGATGTAAGCAAGGGTCCAGTGATATAAGTTTTGATAAATGAGATACAATGGTCCGCTAGAGCGTTATTACCAACTGTACGAGTGGTGTGCCTTCACACCTTAGCCTCCAGCGTGTGTTGTTTTCGTAGATCTCTTATAATGACGTGCAAGGAAAGTGTTGGCTGTACATTTTCTTCTGAATATTTACTTTACCTTAGGAGACATATGCGCCTGACGCATGAACAGTGTTGCAGCAATTAGTTTCGTTGCCAGGGTCTATCATTGCGAGCCAGTATATATTATAAGAATGGACCCCTTCAATGAAATTTTAAATACGTTGAAATGTATACCATATTGTTAACAATGAAGAAATATGAGTGTAGCATATTGGTTATGGTACTTGACTACTATTTTTAAGGATCCGAGTTCAAAACCCATGTACGTTATGTATTTTTTAAGTAATACTATTATATTGTCACGATCATAAAAATCAAGGTTAGGTTTTTATTTTTTTTTTCGGATCCATATTTGATTTTAGTTGGGCCGAGAGCCTATTTATGGTAATGCTTTTCTTGCTAAGATGCGGTCATCTTGTTTTCATGTAGAGCGATTCGGGCCTTGGCGCACACGTGCGCCCTGTTACGAAAACATCAGTAGTTTAAACACTTGTCTGCAGTTTGTCGATAACGTCACAGTACATCTGCTTGTAAATCGCGCTGAGGCTAGGTTGTTTTTCACAGCCACGTGCATTGTATTTGTACCAGCCAGTTCGCTTGAATCGTGTAGATAACTGCACTAACAACACAAGCTTTCATGACGTAATAGCCTACAATAGGAACAGCTGTGCGTGAGTGACGATAGTCTTCTGTTTCTTTCTCGTCTTCACCTCTGTGTTTGGTTGGGACACCTGGGGTAGTTGACGTCATTGCCAGTTGGCAGTACTGTCGCGCTGTGTGTTTGTTCACCACCGTTCGGCAAGGTTAGGTGTGTTTTGAAGTTTTAACCTCCCGTACGGCGAAACGTTTACGCGGTGTTTATAAACGTCAGCAGGCCAGTTTTTATATTAGGACTGAGCGTCGCAGTCAGGAGAGTGGTCGGTAGTCGCAGGTAGTCAGTGAAGTTCAGTCAGTTGGGTTAGTTGTGGATTAACCATGTAGGTTACGGAAGATATGGCCGCAAAAGCGGCCTAAAACTTAATCAGCCTGGTAGTCTAATAGTTAAATTAGGAAACTAAATGTCGTAGCTCGCCTGTGGTTAAAATTTTAATAACTTTATTTCTTATTTCGTTTCGGTATAAAAAGTAAAATGTGAACTTGCGGTCTCGGGCAATGAAATGAGTCAAGTTCATAACGTCGCAGATTGTTTTTATCAAGACAGAAAGGCTGGAGCCCTTTTCCATTTGTTCGATTTCGAGGCAAAGGACGTCTCACCTGGGAGTGGCTGGACACGCCAAAACCTTAAGTATTGTTTCAAATTACTAATTTACATTAGTCTAACTTAATGTAGTAACTGTTTTAAACCAGTCAAAAAGTACACTTGATTTTAATCTTGCCTTTAATTGGCATTAACTGTTTCAAAGAAATCAATCCTTCTTTTATCTTGTTTTTATAAAAATCTTTAATTTATTGTACCTGTTCTAATAAGACTTAAATACTATTTTTATTTTTAAATAAACAGAAAAAAACTAGATCTGTTCAAGTCTTTCCTTTCTGAATGAAAAGTGTCACCTGTTACTTGGTATTTTGTAACTTTATAACCTATTGAAGGTTTACAAAATTTAGTAGAGGCAGAAACCTGGTCCTGTTTAAGGACTTTATAAATTTAGATCCCCGGTTTTTCTAGTAAGCCTACCTTTCGCAGAAGTAAGCGAGTGTTGTGTAAGTTCTACCCCCCCCCCCGCCCTTTTATCATGTGTTTTAGGTCACGTAGCTGTGTTGAGCTACGACCTTTAGTCTGTAGTTGTGTTTTTAGGTTAGGTTTACTTCCTTGAGGAAGTACAATGTAGCTTATCGCAGGTCACTTGGTGGACGCCCCCAAATAGTTGTTTGATTAGTGTAATGTGTATAGTTTTAGTAGGGGCCTGCGATAGAAGGGTACTTGTTTTATTTAGGCAGGGGTGGTTAGATGTTTGTAGTTTGTGTTGTGTGTTGTCAGAGTCGGTCGTGGTGTGTTAAGTGACGATGGCTCTGGCAATCTAAGATCATGGTGTAGGTTAGTGTTTGTTTAGTAATTTTACTAGTATCACCCTGCCTCAGTATTCAATTAGGTATAAAGTTTATTTAGGTAATCGGGAGGCGTGGTGTTGTGTATTGGCCGCGTCTCCAGGCTAGTGAACCAGCCACCAAAGTTAGTTTTTTTTTTGTTCAGTTATGAGTAGGTTAAGCCTGAAAGGTAAGTGACAGCAACTTACATGTACTCCTCAGGCATTTTAGTTTACAGTTTATTAGTAGATAGAAGGTGTTGGGTAAAAGTGGAGTTAATTGCCCATTTCCACCCCTTCCCCCATATTTATTTATTTATTTTTGGTTACGTATTTGTACAATATAGTTTTACAAGAGTCTGATACAAAAATGTTTAAATTTTTTTCAAACCATCTATTTTCCATTTTCGCAACCATATTAATACAATGTCTGAAATTGCATATTTGCGCAGAAGAAACAACTATTTAAATTGAATGTGAATCGTGATTGTGATTTTTTTTATGTGATCTAGTAGGATAGTGTACCTACATTAAAATAATAGGTCATATATGGTTAAGCTTGCATTTAGGCTAAATGTGTTTATTTTGTGTATGTTCAATCACTCGTTACTTCATATTTTACGTAATGAACACATTATTAGTGGTAAATACAAATAGTACTGCAGTAGGCTTATGATACACCGTTATACAACATAAATAACTTTTTTTTTTGTCGTAAGCTAAACCAAAACCACACAATATCCCAGAAGTATTCTTTGCTGTATACATTTATGTATTGCGTATGAACCTAACATCCGTAATGAAATACAAAATACTATTGATCATACAAGATATTAAATTTGGATAAAGTGTCGACTGTTCCATGCAAAATCTGAGAAACAATATTATACTACCCCCGAAAGATTATTGAACTCATTTAAGTTTTCCAAATATCAGCCCAGAGAGTAAACAATTGCACCATCGTGGCCGACACTTGGTATGGTTCTATTGCAAAGTAAATTAATGGGTATTAAATAATTTAACATAGTAATGGTTTGCACCAGTAAACAGGTTTATTTAATGTATTTTTGCATATTACAGAGCTCTGATATTGCTCTTATATTGTGCGTAACACTAAACTTTTATAAAACATCGGACTCTAATACCTTTGAAATACTACCTTTCGTCTTCACCTTGACTCAGAGATGAATTGGTGAGTGGCGATATGCTAGACTGGGCTGTAGCGAGTGTTGTGTAGCATACATGCCCAGTAACTTGTAAACACCACCACAATTGCTATGCGAAACAATTTTATGTACATTACATAACTCTGTGTTCTCCCCAGGCCCATTTTGCCGGGTGCTCCACCTGGCTAGTTTTCTCTACCACCCGGCTAAGAAACAGATATTCCCATCAACATAAGGGCGTGGTCTACCACAATTTTCATCGCCATTTTTTTATTTTTTATTCGTACCAGATATTTTTTTCTTATTTTAGACACAAAATGTGACTAAATTTGGCTCTTATGAAATTTTTTTTATCTCATAGTTTTCGTGTAATGGCTTGTTAACTCTTTTGCTGCGCCGAGTAAAAATTTTTTAATTGTGCCAAGATAGTGTAAAAAATTATATATTTTTTTTGTAAATAGTTAATTTTTGGTTATTGTTAAGTGTGAAAACAATCTATCTATGGCTTACAGAGTCATTTAATTCGCTGTTCGACTAAAGTCACAGTTTAGAAATATTTTGTATATTCAACTATAGTCGAATGTCACAGTGAAGGAGTTAGTCATATTTTGCATGTTTCAGTTTTAACGACTACACTAAAACCAACTGATATACCAAACTCAAAAAAATCATAGTGGATAAAGACATTGCAGGCTACAATGTCATGCTCATAAAAATAAAGAATAAAAATTATTTGTATTAAAAAAAAATTACTGAATTTTTAAAATTTTTATTTTCTGTTTTAGCATTTTTTAAAAATATAAATAATTTTTATTCTTTATTTTTATGAGCATGTCATTGTAGCCTGCAATGTCTTTATCCACTGAGATTTTTTTTTAGTTTGGTATATCAGTTGGTTTTAGCGTAGTCGTTAAAATGGAAACATGCAAAATACGACTTTAACAAGCCTTTACGCGAAAACTGTGAGAGATAAAAAAATTTCATAAGAGCCAAATTTAGTCACATTTTGTGTCTAAAATAAGAAAATAAAATCTTTTACAAATAAATAAAAAAATGGTGATAAAAATTGTGGTAGACTGCGCCCTTAAGCTTGTTCCATGATGCACCCAGCTGGTCTTGTGAACCACCCAGCTCTAAATTTGTGCCGGGAAGAACACTGTAACTTAATTGGTCCAGCACGTTTATTCTACCACGCCGTATACAGAGTTTATAGTTTTTGGTTTTGTTTCCTTTTAGGCCTCTATTTATTTTTCAGGAATTAACCTTGTTTGTTAAAAAAGAATTTTTGTAATTTGAAACGTAAAATAGTTGTTACGAATTATTCCCCTATCATCTTGCTGCTCCTGAATTTAAATGGGGAATGTGTGTTAAAAACATACTTCTTAAGTGATCACTTTTAAAGACATTTTTTTCTCTACGTATTGCAACAGCACTTTTTTGGGAATTTTTCTATGTGAATTTTAAAAATTTAATTCGCAGGGACGTAGCACCTGTCGAACCAATATCACAACTACCTTTGTTTTACATTTTGGTAAGATCCATATTACATAATAATCTTTAAGTGTGTTTTAAAATGCCCTAAAAGTTGTGAACAAATATATTTTCGTTCTCAAAAACCATTTGAAAATTTCCTAACAGTTTGTCTGAAAGTGATGTCAAAAGACTTAGGATTGCAAAATATAATTTAATACATAGAGACCTTTCTTGCTCATGCCATGGCTATGTAAACGTTGTCAAAGTTTCATCATTCACAAAATTACATGTTTAATATTATTGTTTTGAAGAGTTAACTTCAAAATTTTCCTTTGAAAATTAATATGTTTTTAAATATTCTCGTGCATTTTGACTCTGTGGCTGCAAACTTGATAGGCATAGGGGGTCTGGTCCTTAAAGACATTCGTTGAAATATTTATTTGGTTTATTGATGTTACTTTGGAGTAGTAGCATGTCAGTGTAGTGACATTATTTAATAGTGTGTACTGTATTTATTTTCCCAGGGAAGAAGGAGATGTGCAGGATAACATCAGATCTGGTATCTGCTGTGTTATATTTTTCTTCCTGATAGTCTCTGTTCTTGCCTTCCCAAATGGACCATTTACGAGACCCCACCCAGCCATCTGGCGAATGGTGTTTGGTATGAGTGTGTTGTATCTTATGGGTTTATTATTCCTACTCTTTCAAAACTTCAAGACTGTTAACGCAATATTGTTCTGGATAGATCCAGCGTTGAGGGACTTCCACATTGATAAAGAGAAGGTAGGTTGGAAAATTTTTTAACTTTCTGAGAAAGTGTGGATTGTATGTAGACAAATTGTGTGTTTTGATCAGTGTTTATGCTTAGAGGAAATATAAATTATAATTAGTATGTTTATAAAAAAATTTTAATAACATGATGAAAGGTTTCAATGTTAACTTTTAAGTACTTAATTTCAGTTTTTATTTTTCAGATTGTTTAGAAACGAATAAATAATAATTAGGCCTACACCATGTGAATTCTGGGCTGAATTGAAGATGAAAATGTTAGTTGCGAAATGTAGTACAATGGCATTTTACATATACGATGCACAGTGGGAAATTTTCCCAAAAATGTGGCCAAAAATAGAAAAACCAATGTTTTGTCACTGGTACTATTTTGGGGTTTCTGAGGTCTGTTGTTATGGAATTTATGTCCAAAGCAAGTAATTAATGGCTGTACATCTAATATAGCCCAAAAACAAGGAAAAACATATTCTGTAGTAGCTAGAGCCCACAATTTTTGGTGAAAAGAATTCTGCAACAGTTAGTTTCAATGCCTTATGTGCACATATGCAGCCCTGCTTCTTGGTCAGTAATTGGATGTTTTTAACTCTCAGCGTCTAGGGTTCTACCCGCAAATCACAGACGTGTGGTGTCGTAGTAACGTTGCTCCTGTTGGTACAGTCAAATGAGCCACGTCTGTGCAATAACACGTTCTGCCAATAACCATGAAGCAGAGCGTCATACTTGCACATAAGGCATTGAAACAAACTGCTGTATTGTGGACTCTATGTATAGTACGTAAAATTAATGCTACGTATTTTATTTATAATGTGCTGTACACATTGCATTCTTAATCTCAGAAACAATGTTTTCCTTTGCCAAATGATTTTGTCGTGAATGCAAAAGTTTTGCACGTACAAGTAAATAGTTGAGTGTTTCTTACTACAAATATTTGGCAGGCTTGTGTCAACATTTCAGTGTAAACATTGTTTTCAATCGGAATCAGCATTGTCAGAATCGTTGGGCGTTTCTGATGGTTCAATGATGGGAGGGCAGTACAGTAGTACGGCATCTGGTGAAAGTTGCTTCATTTTTTTGTGAGGAAGCTTTCTTACACTGGTAATCATCGGACCTGGAGATACGAATAATAAGTTGAAAACGTCTTCCATTGTCTTTGCTCGGCAACATTTCCTCGTAAATCTTTTACGATACCACTTCATAACCTTATGACTAGCCCCTTGAGCATCTTCAGATAGCTGCCTGATTGGCAACAAAGTGGACTATATTATTTTGGGACTGTGAATTAATAGTTTATGCACAGTTGTTGGCATGGGAATACCACGTATATTTTTCTGTATATGTATATTGTTGCAGTTTCAAGAGCATAATCTTGAAAACTATTGACATTAATTTCATAACCACTTGAAATTACTTGCTAGATTCCATAGAATATTTTAATTTAAGTTATGTCTACACTCGTAACTGGTGCATTCACCTCCGAGTTTTCATCTAAACGTCGAGCAGTATTGCTAACATTTGTTCTACCGTATCCAGGCTTTGGACTGTTGACAATTAACCCTATCTCAGACTTTGATTTGTCTATATTTGTATGTAGTTCCTCAGTTTTTCTTAGTTTTGTTCATTCACTAAACAAAATTTTACAGAAAGGCATTCACGTTTCATTGTCAACTTTCTAGAGATGGGAGTACTGACTGGAATAGAAATGTTCTCGTTTAGCCACGCTTGGTTTTTCTTCAGAAAATAGTCTATATTGCATGAAGATGCTTTCCATTTAGTGTTGCACTTAGAAAACTGATGGCTAAAGCAGGCCTTGCACTATCGAAGGTAAATTGTTCTAGCACATCCCCGTTGCTCGGATAAAAGTTTCTTTAGATGTTCTTCTTTAGTCTTACATCTGTTGTTAAGTAGCCTTTCAGCATCAACAACAGTTTCGTTCTAGCATACGCCATATCGTCTTTGCCTGATCCTGAAATATAATTTTTTATGACAAAGCAAAGTACATGAAAAAAGATCCTATTCAAAAGGTAGTACATATTAGCATAGTTATTGTGAAACTGTATTACTAATACTGTAATCTAAATACACAATGTCGAAAGAAAGGTGTATGATGTGGCATACCCAACTAAAAGCCTCTGTGAAATACAATAAAACTAAAAGTTCTTTTTTTATATAGTCTTTTTTTTTTTTACAATAAAATTTTTTAAAAAGTTGTGTTTTAATTTTAAATAACGTAACATAGTAAAATGTGTGCCATACCTCCAGGAATTGCATCCATTTTTCAGCACTCAAAAATTTCAACTTTTATGTTTGTGATGTTAAATTTAATATGGTACAGTATTCAGCTTCAACACAGTGTGGTCCACACGACTCACTTTTCAACTGCTGTGACAACTTGAACTGTGGGAATTTTCCGTTGTGATATGCAGTTTCTCATGGAGGGATATTCTAACATTACTACCTCGTTGTTAGTTAGGCCGATATTTTAAGTTCACGATTTGAATTTTGGTCACATTTTCAGGAAAATCTCTCACTGTGTAATGTGGAAACATAGCACTGTAGTTAGTCCCCTCTTGCACTCCACACATATCTTACTTATTTTTTTATTACTTTCCTGACCTGCATATAATGGGTGCAGGTTAAAATCCAGAGCTGTCCAAAATTGTTTCTACATTTACATAAAATACATAGTATAATACCTGATGCCTGGACTGCGTTGGTAATTTTTGGCAGTAATCCAATTTATATATCAGGATGGTGCTGAACTCTACAGACAAACTTTGGCAAATGGTTTGTCATAAAAAGATTGAAAAGATATATAGAACATAAGCTAAATCTATTCCTAAGGAGTGTAACCACCCTTGAAAGTGTTATTGTACCAGATGTTTTGCAAGGGACACTGGCGAAATGAACGATAAATTGAATTTCTGAATCCTGAATTATTAAAGTACAAAGTAAAAAACTGAAGGGAAAAAAAATGCACTCCAATAGTGATCCCCATCCATGAAAACTACAGGCGTGTTACACGTAATGAAAAAAAAATGGTTCTGTAAATTTATTATTTGTTGTTATTAAGAATCATTTACCACAAAAATGGTGCTTTGTGTTTTTATGCTGAATGCAGCAGTTTTCGAGTTATTAACCGAAATCATATTCCAATAACTCAGTTTAATGTTAGGTGCACAGCCAAACATTTGCTGGTAGCACATAATAATGTCATAATCTATAGTTATGTAATGTTGGAATAAAGGCATAAGAATGTGACTGCCTAAGTAAGAAGAGGGTTGGTTGAGGAGGAGGAGGAGAGGGTGTTAGTGATGAGAAAGCATGCAACGTCTTGAATCAGTGGTCGGGGAAGAAGTGCGAGGGTGCTGCACACTACAGGTAAAATGCTGAACTATATGTTTCTGTCATTAATGCATATAACTGAAAACAAAGACTTATTGATTGTCCTTTTCTGTAATATAGAGAATATATTCATTAAAACTGAACTTCAGTAATAAATCTATAGAGTCCCTAGCTGAAAAATACTTGGGTTTTTGCTTTACTTTATTGCCCATAACCCAATAGAGAGTATGAGATATAAATATGCACTGTCTTAAAGAATATTGCTCCTGATGTGATGAAATATTTCAACTGATGTGAATCACAGAACATAATCTGTGTCAACATGAATATAATTGTTGAGAAATTAAAACAAATTGCTGAGAAGTGCACGCCCTAATGGTTATTGATTCCTTTAGAACATTCAGCAATAAAAATTTCTGTCAGGTTTTATTTGCATTGAATAATGTGCAAGTTTTTGTTTGTATTTTAATAAAAATAATAAGCAACATACAGTATATCCAGTAGTTATGTTAGTTTTGTTTAGTTTTTCCCTGAACAGCATATTTGTGTATTTAATTTACAGGAGTATGGCGTGAATTGCTCAGACATAACATTGGAACGAATATGGAACAATGTGGATGTGTTTGCTGTGGGACATTTTCTTGGGTGGACTCTAAAGGCTATCCTTGTCCGCCATTTTGGAATATTATGGGCTATCAGCATCATGTGGGAATTCACAGAGGTCTGGCAACATTTGGGTTTCTTTTGTGTAGCATTAGTTTGAAATCTAAAAGAAGTGTTGCATGTTTTTTTTTTTAATTTATTTTTAATGCTTTTGAAATTTTTAAACTTTCTATCACTGATGTCCTATAAAATAGTATTTCAAATAGAAATAATTTTATTATACCACATGTTAAAAGTATACAAAACACAAAAAATAATTTCTTTTACCTATGAAAATACTTGTAAGACTTACTAAAAATGTGAGGGGCATGAAACTGATAATAGTAGGGCATGTAGGGAGTACCTGTTGAGAAAACTAACACAATTTGTACATATTATTTGTAGTGCAATGACATTGTTACATACAAAGTGAACTATTCATGCATCAATTATCGCCTGCATCCCTGTTTTATATATATATATATATATATTTTTTTATAGGAGAAATTACTTTATACTGTACTATCAAGTTTGGTTTTAAAACTGTGTAATTTTTCTATTATTTTTTTTATTTAAATAGTTGATTTTCTGCAATTTCATCTTCTGTTTGTTAAATTTTGCAATATATTTAAACAAGAAAAAATTGTACCAAGCAGACAACCAGATAGGCAAGTAGCGGGTTAATATTGCTCAGTCATTCAGTTCTGAGCTACGTTTAAAGTTTCAAGTCTCTAGCTCATTGGAAAGTAGTTTAACGTGGTATATTTTATTTGCATAACGTATTTTATGATTCTTCCCCTCCTCCCCACCCCTTTAAATTGCATTGCCATCCAGGTATCAGTTTTTTTTTCTAGCTCACCAGGAATTAAGTTTGAAATTCACTGCAAATTTTTTCCTGAAGATACAAATAAGAAAGCGAGCTAAAAAAACTGTAAAAATACATCTTGCATATTTTATTACTGACCCGATGTTGCAATATCTAAGAAGATACATGTCAGTAAGCATAAGCATTGAGACTACATTCATTTTACCGTACAATAATATTTCTTTATGTTAATGTAGTAGTACACATGTCACTTTTAAATTTGCCTCTGATTGAAATATTGTTTTCTTGTAGGTATATCGTTATTATAAAAATGCTGAGTAAACCCTGGTAAAATCACATTGTTTTTAAATTGATTTATTTATTTATTTTGTAAAATCAGTTAACATAAATAAATTAATATATATTAAAACATTAAATTTGAGCCTGTATTATAAATAAAATTCTTGAACTCGCTTACGTACAATAAATGAAAATTTTTTAAAAATAATGTTATGTAAAAATTAAAATATCATGCTAAAACCAAATGTTTAGCCTAAAATCTTAAATGTATACCTTTATTAGAAGACTTGATCAGTTTAAGAAAATTAATTTCATTGGATTTGAGTGCGCTAACTTAACAACTAATTATCAAGAAAAAATTATTTACTCCTACAGTGTGCTATTAGGTTTTGTACCTACACATTCGAACTTATAGTAAACACACTGTGTCAGTAGAACAACTCAACTTAAAACAATTTTCTTACATATATGATAATTTACTTATAATAGATTACATGATATTGGTCTCTATCAGATAATTTGTGCCAATTTACCCAAGTTACCTTATAATCGCGGAAACCACTTTCTCGAACGGCAGCATGGTTTTAGCTGAATACAAACATTTTCTTAGTATTTTTTAAAGAAGTTATTAAGAAAAAATCTTGTTGTTTACTACGACTTTGCGTACACTCAAAAATTTATTTGAAAATTTTTCACACTGAATATTTATTGCATACAACATTAAGTATTTAAAAATAGTTTATGTATTATATTTATGATGGTTGCATAAATTATTTCTAGGTACAAAAATAATTTCATTTCATATTTATAAGTGTCTTTTCACTTTGTATGACTGCAAAATATTGACACTTTCATTGTTGTTCCAAAGTGAAGTCAGATGAGTGCAATCTATACTCAACATTTCACCTAGTTTTGTGAAAACTATTTAACTTAGGCAAGATTTGTTTGCAGATTATTAAAATTTAGGGCTTCTTCAAAGTACAGGGGTATAACCGTCACATGCTCTTGAAAATAATGACATTGTGTCTCTTTGAAAATTTGGTGTTAAATGAAAGTTGCACTTACTATTTTTTCACTCAACAACTCCTAACCTCGCGCGAAAATAAACATTATTGCGATACACGTGCTTTTTAGGATATCTGACAATTTTTTTCATAACATTCGGTTAAGCAGCTTGAGACCGACAGCGAGTTGAATGAAACTTTGCATCTGGCCTTGCACGTTGTTGGTTTTGTTTGATAAAAGAAAAATATGCAAACAGATAATGACTGCTGCCTGCCCAGAATAATACGGAAAATTTATTTTTCTGTTTAAATATTTTCAGATAGATGCCGCATGTTGTAAAATGTTGTAATGCTTTGTTATTTTTAACACTATTAGGTAAATATGTCACAATAGAATTCAGTGCAGGCTTTCTTGGAAATCATATTGCTACACATAATTATATTTAAATAAGGATATTGCTCACAATTCTATAAGAAAAATAAAAATGTGACTACATGAATGACAATCCAGTAACAAATATGAACAAGTAAGCCTAATACCGGTATCAGTAAGATATTTTTTTGTGAAGAGTGCAATCTTAATACTAATTTCTGTCAAGTGTCGATACTTTGACTGCAGTGGTAACTTTAACCAATTCAAAATATTGATTTTGGGGCAACTTTGTGAAGAAATGAAAATTTTTATCTGAATGTATAAAACTTAAAGGTTTAAATATTTAACTAGAATTATTTATTTATTTCTTCTGCTTGCAAAAAATATTTTGAATCGGTCAAAGGTACCTCTGCGGCCAAAGTATACCCACTTGACGGTTGTTAACGAAAACAGTGAAATTAACCTGCAGCATGCCTGACTAAACTTCTCTCACACCTTTGTACTTTGCTTCTCTTTTGTTGCTCTCTGTAGAGGCTCGAGCAGACATATTTGTTACTTGATCACAACACTGAATCACAGTTTTTATTATTTGCCGTTCTTTGCTATCGTTGCGCCTTTGCTGACTGCGGGCTACCGTCTTCGCCTTCCATTTTCAGGTATAAACTGAGAGGCGATGTTTTCCTAACATTTTAATGTAGTTAAGTGCACACTTTTATTTGTGTGCTTTGGTATGGTGAAAGTGTATGTTGTAGGCGAGTATCTTACAGAAATAAAACTGTGTGTAATGTACATGACCATTTAGAACAAAGAACAATCACAATACAATTCTTTTAAATTCAACGTTCAGACCATCTTATCTCAAACCTTATTAATACAGTAGGTTACGTGTTGTTTCCTGGATGTTTTTTAGTTACTGTGTTAAACCCAAGATGAAATAGGATTGAAATTATAAGTAAACTTATTTCATGTTTGAAACACTTCTAAGGATATACACTTTTTTCTCAAATTGTTATAGTCATTTGACATCCGTTTGCTACTGTTATAATATTGTGTTTAAATTTTGAATAACTAAATTTTAGTATAGATGTTTTGTTTGTGAAAGACGGTGTACAGAAACCAGTGTAAATATATTTATAATTAAAACTACTATTGATGTAAATACCAATGTATTTAATGAATAATATAGTAAACAGCAATTTTCTGAGCAGTGGAATATAAATGTAAACATTGTGCAGAACTATGTAAATGAATGCATGTGGCAGTATTTGTTTTTATGCAGCAGAAAGATACAGGCTGGCATAAAATTGAAATTAAGTAGGGCTTTCAGAAATGCTCACTTTATCCCAAACCACCTATGTCCGTATATATTCCACAGGGATTTTTCCTCCAAAAAATTGATGTATCGTTTGAGCATATGTGGTATAGGCAGTTGCTTAGACAAAATAAGTTAATTTCTTATTTTACTGGCTTCTGCTGCAATGTAAAGTGCACATCACATAAACGTCCATGTCTGTGAATATAGTTTCAAATAATTTATGTACATGTTAATTCCATTTTTGGAAGGTAAAAGATAATTTTAATTCAAAATACTTACTTATTTGTATCTATGGACAAAACACCATTTGAATTTGTATGCATCTGCAGTACATAACAACAAAGCAAAAGTTTCAGGCAGCCAGTGTAATACTATCAAGCAATAACTTTTGATATGTACGGGACACTCACAGCAATGGTCATGTTGTGACATACTGTTTTCTTGGGCACTTGAAATATTTAATATTTAGACATTTGTGTCGTATCCTTCCTTTAAGTATATTTTAGGACTGCATTAATAATATCTTATCTGCTACTATAAGTTATATACAGTTTAAAAGTGTGCTGGGAAGGAAGGCTGACATAAAATATAATTAGGCTGATGTCTTTCACTGCTCATGTAGAGCTAACACTACCAAATAGTTAGTATTTAAGTTCCCAAGAGGAAAAGCTATAAAACAAAAACAATCAATATAAGGCAGAGTGAATATTAAAATTAAAGATTAATTGAAATATTGAGCAATTGGGCACAGAACTGAATATTAGAATAAGAAATTACAAAGTACTCATCACACAGTTATCATTTAAAATAATTAACAGGGCAATGCAAACCATCTTAATATGTTACCTAGGGTACCTTTTACAACCTAATTTGATTTATGTGAAAATGTGATCTTCAATAGATATCTTAATGGTAATTAAAATCATAGATACTAAATGTTCCTTGATGATGTAACATTGTGCTCAGCGTTATTAAAGTTTACGCAGTGGCATAGAACTTAGTTGAAAGTAGCAACGAGTAGATATGCAGAGAAACGACTGTGTTAAAGAAATACATGATGGCCACAGTGGAAGAATGTAGGTTTCCCAGGAAACAGCCTACAAAGGCTGGTGAACCGCTGGTAGAAGCGAGCTCCGGGGAATGTGTATAAGTAAGTGAAGTTGAGCTCGGAGATGTGAAAGTTTGGAACATGGATTTGAAATACTTGACTTGAAATATCAGCTACTTGAAATACTTGAAACGTGGAATTATGTGGCAGTTGAACCCTCCACTAAAACAAATTAAAGGAAAGTGAAGAATTAATTAAAGTATGTAACAAACAAACAAGGGGCGTAACGCACAGACATAGTAGGACGGCTTACCTCTGAGGGTAGACCAGATGACTAGCATCTTGAAGTACGTTGAAGAGTTATAGGAAATGTACTAATGCCTCAAAAATAAATAAATCACTTCATCACCTAAAACAAAATACTAACACTACATGGTGTAAAGAAAATATGACAATAGCATGGGAACTAAGTCCTGTGGACTTAATCCTCCTGAAACACAGTAACAGCGCGGAGGTACGTCATCTCTCTTCAGTAGAGGCAATAGAAGTCTGGAAGATGTAACACGCTAGAGAAAAGGTACGAAGATGCCAACTAGTTCCATGCGCTGCTGCAAGATCACGCGGAGATGCTCAAAATGGCCGAGTGTGCAAAATGCAGCCAGATATGTGGTGAGATAAAAAAAAAGGTACAAATGTGATGTTTTTTGTGTCTGCAGGGTAAGGTTCTGGCTTGCACATTTTGCACGCGCTCATAGGATGTGCGGGCACCATGACACTGCCCACTGTGAGAAATGTGGCTGCAAGCACATGCTGTATTTCCTGTGGGTTGTATTACAAGGTGATAAACGTGTGGCGGAAGCGAGCGGCTGTGGTCGCTTGTCTGGACTGAAAGATGTGAAATAAAATGTAGCACAGCAAGCAGAGAAAAGCTGCATGAAAATTTATAATCATAACTCCCTTGAATTACTAACGAATGTTAAATCCAGTTAATAAATCACTTTCATATTAAAAATAATAAATAATGTGCTGGAAAAATACAAATAAAATGGCATACTACTGATAAAATGTCACAGTATTGTAATCAACACCAAATTAAATACATTTACTTGGTAAGTGCTTGTGTTTATTTTATGAGTGCCGTTACAAAATACCTTTTTCCATGTTTTGTTAAACAATCGTTGGGGATAAAAATTGTTGCCAATAAATTTATAGTCTTGGTAATTTTAAAATTTAAAGCACTTGGAGAATTATATATGGTAAATAATAATAAATAAAGTAAAATATTATGTAGCCATATTGGCTATATATTTACCCAAAATTTATGTAGATAGAATTTTTTTTTCCTGTTCTTATTTTACTGTGCTAGATAAAAGAATTACAAACTAATTTTAAAATCTTAATATTATTGTAAGCTACCACGTTAAAAATAATGAATATTT
This sequence comes from Medauroidea extradentata, assembly GCA_003012365.1. Taxonomy (NCBI): domain Eukaryota; kingdom Metazoa; phylum Arthropoda; class Insecta; order Phasmatodea; family Phasmatidae; genus Medauroidea; species Medauroidea extradentata. The sequence goes on along the minus strand of PNEQ01121873.1, from coordinate 16,112 downwards.
CAAGCATAAATAAGGTTAATTCGTAATAAGGCAAGCATAAATAAAGTTAATTCGTAATGTGGCAAAATGAATGGGGGCTAATTAGGAGGGAAATAGTTCTTAGAAATTTTTATCATACTTTTTACCAAGATGGGGATGTGATAATGTCAACTCAAAAAACTACATTGTTTTACATTCATTTGGTAATGCTTGCACCGGTCTTGTCCTCTGCTGTTCTCGATAAAATGAGCACTTTAAAAGCCCTTGTTATTTCTTCCTTTTAGCAAGTTTTTATCTTATGTTTGTGCTAATAAGCATAGAAGTGTTAAGTAAATAACACAGTGTATGAATTTCATCATACTTTAAAATTTCACATCTGAGGCCACAGCAGATTATATTTTTTTAATATTCATGACAAAGCTGTCTTCAAAAGTTCTCATTTTATGTTGTATAACCTTCATAACATAGTGTTTGTATACCCTTTACCCTCTCTCACACACGCACACACCTTTTGCCCCCAGCAATTGTTTTACATGCTATTTTTAAAACATTTCAACTGTTATTTTTTTCTAGGTTGCCTTTGCCCATCTTCTTCCTAACTTTATTGAATGTTGGTGGGATACTTTGATACTGGACATTTTGGTCTGCAATGGCTTGGGCATATGGGTTGGGTTGAAAATCTGCAAGATACTGGAGATGAGAGAGTACAAGTGGGTCAGCATCAGGTAAAATGTTCCTCCTCTCATGACGAGTGGTTACATGTTGAAGAAAGGAGTAGCTGTTTGAGCCATGGTGCTTGCCTCACTTGCTGATGTCTCTATCTGTGGTTGACAGGGACATACACTCAACATCTGGGAAGATCAAACGTGCAGTCCTGCAGTTCACTCCCGGCAGCTGGACACATGTGAGATGGCTGGACCCGACTTGCACGTACATGCGCTTTTTTGCTCTCTGCCAGATGGTGATATTCTGGCAGGTTTCAGAGCTCAACACATTCTTCCTCAAACACATTTTTGAGATGCCCCCATCACACCCTATCGTTGTAGGGAGACTTCTTCTGATTGGAGTAATTGTGGCACCTTCTGTCAGGTGAGGATGGTTGGTTCTTCGCAAGACGCAAGGGACGTAACTGTGTGCCTCTGAAAGTTGTTGGAAATAAATATATAGTAGTAGAAAGGATAGTTTTGTAAATATGGTGATATAGATACCAAACGGTGTGCTGTGCTATCGTAATCACTATGTAATGGGCATAAATTTTAAATGTTACTGAATTAATGGGGATGGTACCTAGAAAATAAATTACAGAACTACATGATTCTTCAGAATTTCTTTTGCACCTAATGCAACCACATATAATAATATTTCTGTGCATATTTTAATTTTAAAATGTCATATTTTTAAATGCCGCCATGTACATGTCACATTCTTATTGGCTAACACGCATGACATAGTAATTTTACACCGACTTAAAATACTGATCAATTTTAATGAACTTGGTTGTTTAAAAACTAACTTGGGGGAATTTGCTTGTTGTTAATGTATGCACAATGACAGTTGCAGATTTTTTAGTTTATAATGAAGATTGTACTGGTACTTAGTTGAGAGGGGTGAAGACAGCAAGATAGCTCTCACACATTGCGCTGTTTTAGTGATGGGTGTGAGTCTATTCAAATTCCAGAGTTAGGTTACTACAAATTCATTTTATCGTTTCAGATCCAGTCAAGAATAATAAATTTTGTTTTAATAAGTCAACTGATTGAAGTTTGCATGTATCCAAAAAGAGAACCTACCAAGCTAAGCAATGTAGAACACTGATTTTAAGAGGCCTTGTGGTTCCCAATATTGACCTTTGTCACATCTGCAATGTGTCAGATTAAGTATTGACTACATGTTTATTTATTGGTTCATCAAGAGATGTCATACTATTTATTTATACAGCTGAACACTACTGTCTTTTAACATGACATTTGGAACAGTCAAGTGTTTACAAACACTTCTACCTAGTGGTTGCTGTTTAACATGATGCTAACATAAGCATTCTGTTTACAAACAAGCAATTTGTCTGAGTGACATTTAATGGTATTAAAATGTATATGCATATTTTTATTTACTGCGTAACGTTTTAGGTCACAAGTGTAATGTTGTTTCTTGTTATAATATTTTCTTGGGTTGAGTGTTTGAAGTCTGTCAATTTTTTCTTTCCAGCAACTCTAGGTTCGCGCTTAGTTCTGGGACTTGCCTAGTTCATCATAAGTGACCACGTTTCTGGCTACCTTGTTCCATCAAATTCAAATTATCAGTCGGTTCTGAATAGTCTTGAAATTTTGCTATTGTTGTAAAGTAATTCTTTTGAGATCAGTTAAAAACACAGTAATTAATTAATCTCCAGAACTCAGTGTGTCGGCAGTATGTGTTGGTAATACCCCGAGATGTCGAGAAGACATAAAATGTGTGCAAATTTTCAATGGTGTTGCACAGTGATAACGGCCGCAATTGCAATCACGGAGTTATTAACGTCCAGTGGAACCCTTTACTACATCTTCACCAACCGTCTCCACTACATTTCATAATTAGTACTGACCACCAGGTGCAAGAAAATTAAGAGAACGGTGAAAGTTACATGTCCTAGGATGCCCTGAGACTAAATTATAAGTTTGCAACAACTAGTGATGCCAACTTCATTGCCAGTAACTTATTACCTAAATTTCATAAGTATTTCCTTGATTATGGGTATCCTAAACACTAGATGATCACACAGTATTACTATGCTTGTGGCCAGTTAAAATTTAATGCAGTTTCATACCAGTAAAATGTACACACATTTACCACTGTCGAATATAGTCAAATATGTGTATCCAAGTGTGTTACACAAAATTCTGTCTCAGCAAACCTTGACCACGAACAGCAATTTACATGCTGTTCTATTTGTATTTAGTGTTTACTTCCTTGTGCCCTAATTTAAAATCATTACTTAATTGTTGAATGTCGCTTGAGAGCAATTCTCATGCAACTTTGCTCTACCTAGGCAAAAATAATTAACTTGCTTGTATTTATTTTACATTAATACTTACTCACCCTTAAGTAATAAACTATAACATTCCAGAGTGAGACCTTCATAAAGTCGCTTTATTGTAAAACTGAGTATGTACTCGTAAAATGAGGGTTTGGTCTCGCAGTGCAGGAGAATGACCTTGTAAAATCGCTGCCTCTTAAAATTGAGTACTCGTAAAATCAGGGTTTTACTGTAATTATACTATATTTAAGTTATTCTGGCTCTTACAGACTGGTTATCACAAGTTCAGGTTGTGCAATTCGGGAAAATAATATAAGAAATTAATTTTTCTATAAAACAAATTTTTCCTCCCAATTTGTTACATTTCTTATGAGCGCCTGTGAGAGCTGCAGCCTTCAGTGCTGCCATTTCTTGACAAATTTCACAAGATCCTGCCCACTTCTCGAATTATCTGCAAATGACAGGTGCCTTGACCTTGCTTGTTGGCTAAGCCGTTTCCACAGGCAAGGTGACCGCGCATGGAACTGCAAAAAACATAGTGAGTTGAACAGGTTTCAAGATTTGGTAGCACGTTTTAACTTAGAAGAACTTATTTATTTCATGCTGAGTGATAATGTACACAATACATTGAAATATCCATTGCATTCATAAACTGTACTTTTGTCACTAGTAGCAGACTGTTTTAGGTCTCATCTTGTAGAAACCACACAGTCCCATCTAGTATTGTCACATGGCACTGTAGTAAATATTGTATTTAGAGTAAATGTAATTGTATTTACTGCACAAAAGAGCTACTATACACATTTATATAACTCTTCAGAGTTCCAGCCATACCCACATGAAGGGATTTAACATAATTTCACGAAGTAAACGTAAGTTCCTTTGTGTAAACAGACTTGCAATAACATGTCCAATGACGTCACAGGGACATCAAAATGGTGGCACCCATTTTCACTAGTTAAAGACTTTTTTTTATTTACATTTTTATTGAGTTATATACACACAAATAAAGTAAGTGTGGTACCGATAGTCATTAAATTAAACAATTTTAAATAAAAAGAAGATAGAAAAAATTGGTAGTATCCCCATTGAGTGTTTTCATTAAATTTAAGTCTAATGCATTTTAAAAACCAATTTTGTAAAATATTCATATTGAAATCTCTTCGTGCACAATTTTGGCAGTTCTGGGATAGTCTCCATGGACAATATTCTTGCGTGTAACATGTAGACAGTTCCACCAATACGATATACTTAACTTAAATACTGTACGATAGGTTTACTCACAGCTAAACCAAGGACTTAATTTTCTTATTCGTACATTTTCCGTTCTTACATATACAGTAGAACCCCGATTTAACGAAATGCCATGGGACCCGAAAATTTTTTTACTCTAAATCGAATTTTTGTTAAATCTGACTTCATATTTTTAACCCCCATACACCCCCCCCCCCCTTACCAAATTTAAATCCTCAGGCATGTTTCTCCGGAATTTAAGGTAATTTTAAAAAGTCTACTAGCTTAAACCAATAACAAAACGCATTTACCATCAACAGGTAAGCCACAGTCGTGAAAAAAAAATTGACAAAAAAACTTCAAAAACTCCCAGTGGAACTTTAGCCGAGCATGTGCATGGTGAGTTAGGCCGTCCTTGCACGCGCGATAAACACGTGAGAAGTGATGATTAAACCGTATATATTTCCATTTCTCTCCCGCCCGTTCCACCAACAAAGTCCAGGAAATTCCGATGAAAAATTGTAAAAAAATTCATAATTTCAGTGAAACAACTGTAAAATAAAAATTAAATATGCGCAGCGGCGGCCATTGTAGCTTGTAGGCAGCCATGCTCGTGAAACAAACTCGTTGGTCTACTCGCTAAAAATACATTGCAATCAAGAGTATTTTAGCATCGGAGAAATAAATTATTACGTTTACGGTAATAAATTTGTTGTAGGAAGTCTGCATAAATTATATTACATAATTTTTTTTTCCCCATTCGCTGGTTTTATCACAGGATGCGAAAGTGAATACTCATGCTGGACCCCACTGCATGTTATCAGTAACAGAATTCATCAATAGAGGACGCTGCACTGCAGCGCATTCTAACGGAGACGCGAAGCACTATCTGTGAATTAGTTCCTTCGCTGTTCACCGCCGCGCTGTGCAACACAGCGTCACTCGCTCAGCCGCGCTAGCGTGTGCTTATCTCAAAATGACTCCCGCAGCCAAAGTTTTTAACTTTTTTTTTTCTCTCGAAGAATGGTTAAGCTTTTCTACAGAGAAATAAGTATATACTGCTGCCAGTGCTAGTATTTTTACAGACTTACATTATAATTAATTTTCCAATTTACCAAAGTCACTTAGTTATTTAATAAATTTTTTTGTTATTTTTTGAAGGTTCCTTAAAATCCTTTCGTTAAATCGCTGTTTTCGTTATTCCCGAGCTCATTAAATCGGGGCTCTACTTTATTATAAACACACTGTAAATCATGGCATAGTTAAAAATAATCTATAGAGACAGGTGTTTGTGGTATTGTGTCTTGAAGTGGTGTTATTTTTAGCCAAAGATATGGGCTGTTTTATGTGAATATGGTTTTATTTATTTTGTGGAAAGTGAAATTTGACAGTGGTGTACTTTTTAGTGGAATGTGGTACAGTTTTCAGTGAACCATTTTTGTTATTGTATACATATACATGTATAGGCCATTCGGAATACAGTGAGCACTAAAGATTTAACCTTTGAAAAAAATCATTAGCCGATACTGCATATAAGTCAACATTAACAATATTTACATTATTAATTGTATGGTTTGTAGCTAATCATTGCATGTAGTTCCATATATTTTCTTATTTGAATACAGCATTAGTGAAAGAATATCAAATGCAATCGACCTCTTTGTATTAGTACTCTAAAATATTTATGATCTTTTTGGCATACCTACTGTCGTTGGCAAATGCCGCTAGCGCTCGCGCCATAGACGTAGTTCAAAATTCCACCAGCAGATGGCATCAGAGTTAGGTTTTCGCCGCTTCGCTTGGACAATGATGTGTTTGGTCCGTTGTGTGATAAATATGGATTTCTGATTGCTAAACACGTTCAAAAGTATTAGAAGTGATTGTTTATGAACAGCATTGCTAAGTGATGTGAAGTAATTAGTAATCTGTAAATTGTTATGTTTTACTATCACCGTCCTGAGCACCTGAAAATAGAAACAGCATTTTTTTTTTTTTCTGTTTGACACATTAAGAAAATACTATCTTTATTGTTCCTTTTAAGTGTGTCGTCGTTCATGGCAGTATGCTGAATGGAACTTGAATTCTTGAATTGTGTCTCATGTGTATTTTTGGTGGCAGTTTTGTATTACAAATTAATATAGCACACATGTATTTACGAGATTAGTAACGGCAATAAGTGTGTGTCGAATCAATTATAGTCGATGCAGAAAAACCAGTGTTATAAGACGTTAACACGCTGGTATTTATAACTAAGGTTTCTATTGAGTATGGCATATATTCAACACCCGTGCATTTAATGAGTAGATATTGTAGATAACATTTATCAGAGCTGTGTAATGTAGTTGTAAACATTGTACAAGCTTATATAAATGAAACACATGACAATGTTTATGTTTACATGCAGCAGAAAGATATAAACTGGCAGAAGATAGAAATTAACCGGGGCTTATTTGAGTGTTCACTTTATTCAGAATCACCTATAGTGTAAGTTGTTGGTTACTGATATAAGTGTTCGTGTTGTCCTGCAGACAGTACTACAGCTACGTGACGGACACTCGATGTAAGCGTGTGGGGACCCAGTGCTGGGTGTACGGTGCCATCATGGTTACAGAGGCCATACTGTGCCTCAAGAATGGCAAAGAATTGTTCGAGCAGGCACAGGCTGTAAACATCATCATCTGGCTGTTAGTTCAACTTCTCGTCTCTGTGATGTGCGTTTATGGTTGCGTCCTCTGGCACAAATATTTCCAGGTATGATAATCTGTGGCAATAGCTTTGTGCTTCTTGCTTGCTAGTGAGTCGGTTAGGATTCATTTCTTGTATGTTGAGCGCGTACTGGATCCTGAAAATACTTATTCTTTCCTTTTTTGTGAATCGACATGTGTGATGCAGAAAGGGAAAAGGAGCCTGTCGTCGGCTGAATCCGAGATTTAATTTTTTAATTTTTTATGTTAGTGCTTAAATGTGTAAACCTTTTAACAAAAAAGTAACCTAACTCCCTACTGTACTAATTAAAATACCCATGTTTATTTTAATAATCAAAACTAATTATTTGATGATAAAAAAGCAATAATGAATTGTACTTCAGTAAATCCTCGCTCGTTGCATTCCCCCTTGGCTTTATTTTTTACAAAGATATGCACAGGATTTAATAAACAGAAATTTAGGGGTATTGATCCCTACCACCTTGGATTTATGTTTCTTCTCGATAACTTCTGTTCCAGTCTATGTATCAAAATATTTGTTGCGACAGGTCATAGATACAAACTTAATCGATTTTCTTTAATTGTAGTTGGAACCATAATAAATTCATTATTTTGTAACGGGAAACGGTTGAAAAGAAAAATTGTTTTGTTTACGGGTGCAACTGCAGAGGCCACAAAATTAACAGATACAATTCTATATGGATTCCAAAAAGTGAATGAAACAATAAACTACTGTATGCCTTGTCAACGTGAAATAAGTAAAACAATGTCTCTATTCCCTGACTTATAAGAAAAACTGTGAAATTGATCTGACAGGGATCAATCCTCCTTAACAATTTACTCATTAGACTATAACTGAGAATTTCCTCCAGCCTGTAAGTTATACTTGGCCAATAAGAGGTACCTTTTACCTTTCTGTGTTGCATATTCAAAAATTTCTTTGATCCACCAGTGGACGATACACCAGTTGAGGAATCTATCAAACAAGTGACATCTTTGTTTGAATATTTTTCGTTAGAAATGAAATGTGCAAATTAGTTTAAGGTATTTTAAAACAGTACAGTAAGTATAAGGTACTACTTTAATTTTAAAAGTACAGCTGAGATGTAACATTCTTTTATGTGGTGTGTGCACATTTGTAGCACAAATAATTTTCCATGTACAAATTTAATTTGACAACTTGACTTTTATATCTTAACCTTTCACACTTATTACAGATTATTTTAAGTGTTTCTGTGAGATTGTGTATGAAGAATCACAGACTGATATTTAGGTTCACATGTACCACATCAATCAAAATTTCAGGCTTCTTGACTCAGTGGATACTTTGATTCAATCCAACTGAACTGATACAGTGCCGTATTTATGCAGATATAGGCAGCATCCTTTTTCTTAAAATAGAATCATAAAAATTATGGTGCGGCTTCTAAGGAAGATATAATAATAATAATTATTATTATTATTATAACAATAAAGTTAAATATATTAAATATGTCAATTTACTATTGATTATACTCATTTTATATGTTCGAAAGTTTAAAATATATACAAATAATTACAGTGCCGTATTTATGCAGATATAGACAGCATCCTTTTTCCAAAAATAGGATCATAAAAATTATGGTGCGGCAGCTAAGGAAGATATAATAATAATAATAATTATTATTATAACAATAAAGTTAAATATATTAATATGTCAATTTACAATTTATTACACTCATTTTCAATGTTCGAAAGTTTAAAATATATACAAATAATTACTTACATGTAATAAAAAATAACCGACACAGCCAATGCACAGTGTAAACAAACATCAGGCGGCTGCCTGCCGCACCATAGCGGGCCGACAACTGCTGCTTGCAAAATGTTTTCTTTAATGTCAGTTCAGGTATTATATATTTACTTGTGTAAAATTTTTTAAGAAAGAGTGGAGTTAAAAAAAGAGGGGGTGGAGTGTTTCCCTTTTTTTTGCGAATGTATTTACTACAAAGTTATACTACAGTCAGTTTACAAAATCTATTAAATGCCATAAACTTAATTGGAAGTAAAGCAAATAAACAAACGAAACAGACCTGCAAGTTCATTTTGTTTACAACAGGTCCTGTGTACTGCTGAGTGCCAACAGCTGAGTTTTCCTAGCATCTGATATACCAATGCTAGGCTAGTGGACAGAGTGTGGGGTATGGTTGTGATTACAATGTTGCCAAGTGAGAGTTGCGGTAAATAATTTTTGTCACGTGCAGTGGTTACACAACTACTATAAACTGCGAGGCATTTGCTTTCTTTCCTCAGAAGGCACATTTATTTTTTAGTGCTGCATGTTTCCATCATACACACTGTTAATTCCAAGCAAAAAAACAAGCACAAAATAAACATATAGTTGGATGGAGTTGTGCAACAACAGACCAACCAACAAAAATATGTTTCCAATATATTGACCATAGAAAGTTTATTTTATAAAATATGCAAACAACGTAATCCCATAGAAAACAACAAAATTCAGATTAGGCCTGTATTGTATTTTTATTTTGTTGTAAATGTATTATGTTTCTAAGTTAATGCACTTTTCAAAGGCAAGGGAAAAATGGTTCAGTGTATTTTAAAATGCAAGTACTGTAAATAATTTTTAAATGGTTGTAGCTGGGATTTTTGCCATGTCTTTGAAAATATAAACACCAAGTATGGAATTAAAACAGGTTGTCGTAACTGAAAACATAAAATGTAATTTTATTAGGGTGGAAAGCATTGGTGAGTGAACAGTGGCCGTTGGAACAATGCAGCTTTGCAGGTGTTACTTTTCGTGAAATATGGTATTGATTATCAAAATAAGTTAGTTATAGATTGGTTTACGTATTTTATTTTTCTATACGCTGTGTGAGGTGATGCAACAGTAACATGCTGGACTAAAATTTAAAGAACTTGGATTCAATTCCCGTCTGAGCATTCCTGATTTCATTTCCCATGGTTTCCTGAAACTACACCAGGCGAATGCTTGGATGGTTCCCAGATTTCCCTTCTAGGTCTTGTCCTTGTGTAAAGTTGTATGCAATCAACTGTAATGACCTCGCTGTCGACAAGTCATAAAGGTCACTTAAATAAAATTATTTCCATAGAGGGAAGAAATTTCAAGAGATGCATCACCCGTAAAAACTCCAGATGTTCAGTTGAAGCCGTTTGTAAATACAGAGGTTGAGAAAATTTTGGCCAACAATCCAGGTATGTGCAAATTCAGTCTTTTTTCTTCCATAAATACATTATCAAAAAATTGTATTAGAAACAAATTTTTGCTATCTCAAGTATTTCCAAACGTTTGGTACCAGTAAGTGTAAATAGTGAGTGGTATGAGGTGTGCACTCCGAAGTCTTAAACTTTACATTATAATTGGAAATTAAAATGTTTTAATATAACTACGGAGACTGAAACATTACTGAAATTTCTGCATGTTAGTAAAGGGCAATGATAACACTATTTTTGGTGTACAGATGGTGGAGGAGATATGAAAGAACAACATGAAGAGTTGAGGAGAAGATGTTGTTCCTCAACAGAAAATGGAAGTCTTAATTGATGAGTGGTTTCATTAGTGCAAATTAGGCTATCCAAGTTACTTTTGTAGGAAATGGGTTTTCTTCCATGTGAAATGGAGAAATAGAAGTAAAACACATAGAAATGTGTCCAGAATGTGTACAGCAGTTTGTGTGGACTAGATGTCAGAAGTGAAGTGACGAGGTACGTATGTAGTTTCAGTCCAGCACACACACACTTTCTGTGCTGTATTCGGTAACATGAGCCGTAAATTTGGTTTTGAATAGGTAATTTTGTATCAACATGTAATAAACATTAGTAGATAATGTTACTGGTCCGGTTTCACGTTGCTATAGTAGTAATTAATTGTGTATTTTTGCAGTGTCATTTGTACGCTGCTCCTTCTTCCTTATGTACAGTACTACTATTTTCTGAATGAGTACAAATTATTTTGTACCGTACAGATTGTACCGGTACTTTCAAAGTTTGCTATAATGGGCCGTTGTTAGAACAACGTTGAATTTGTTCTCTGAAATTATAACCGCTCAAGTGTGTTCTCAATTTTTAAAGTACAGTACAGTATTTATGAATTTTGTGATGATTTTACTATGTGTAAAGTAAGTGATTGTGGTACTTTATGTTTACTCGCCTTCTTTTCCTGTAGTGTGGTAGCTGGATGCTTGTACCTTTCGTATGAGAGATGTGAGATTCGTAAGTGTCTTTCGTGTTTTTTTATTGGGTAATGTTGTACACAATTTACCTAGTACAAAATTTGTGTGGAACCACAGAAAATTTTTAATTCAGCATTTATTTATTATTTTGTGTTTCAATTAAATCAAGTCAGAATTCTTTAAAGAAGACATAACTATTTTGCTCTGCATCTTGACTTTTAATTTTTATTGGAATTTTATATTTGCGAGAACATAGGCGAGGACATTGGGGCTTTTATATAATGAAGTTTCAAGTTCATGGGTGGTCCCTTGTTATGTAATGCTACGAAGTACTAGTGTACTATTTTTAATGCCACTGTTCCAGTCCATTTATTGCTTGTGTGGGTACATTCAAAGCTCTAGTCATTGAATACCGGTATTTAAGATTTAACCTGTATACTTTTTCTTCCAAATGATGGCAATCCTTAGAAAAACAGAAGTAGGGATCCGTCTAATATAGATTTGATGAATTAATGGAATTATGAGTGTGTCGGTTAAATGGTGGACTCGAGAAATCTTGTACTGTGTGATGCTCAGATAGTTTATGCTCAAAGCCCAGAATGGCTTTACTATAATTTGTGTTTCTCGTCAGTCAATTTCGCTCCAAAATAAATGTCATGTAACTTTTTTTTTTACCCTGAACATTTCGGTTATGTGTGTGTGTGTGTGTGTGTGTATGAAGCTATATAAACATGTCAATATTCTCTCTGTATCAACTAATATGAATTATTGCTGGTACAGACTACATTTTAAATTACTGTTATTATATACTAACTGTCACTCTTAATGTTGTCACCTGCCTGGCACTTGAACTGTGTTGTATTGTGTTTGAAATGTATTTATTTTTCAACACCACAATTTATTATTTAATATTTTCCCATAATGTTTACATGTAAAAAGTTAATACGTTCCAAGAGATGATGAAATGGTATTTCCAAACAGCACATGTACTATGTATACAATTTTAAAGCACTCGAATATCAACAAGAATAACTTTTTTTTTCAGACTGCTGTAAATCAAAATGTAGTAACTACCAGTACATTAAACTACAATAATTACATGTGTTGGTCATGGTAATAAAGTGGTAATGTCACTTTCTTGGTACATGTATTAGGTAGGCAACCATTTTGTTTGGTTTGCATTTGTAGTTAACACATTTCCACCAGTCCAACTGAATTGAATATTTATTATGTCACAGTTTTCCATTTGTGGATGGTGTAGTGGTGATGTGTCAGTTGATTTTTACCCTCCCCACAATTTAGGGCCAAGTTTTTTGTCTATATCATAACTGATGCAAACATTTTGTTGCTTTCTTGCATGTTGATTTTTCAAAAAGATACAAATAATCCAAAAGAAGACTTAGTGAGTGTAATTTTTTCTGATCACTCATAATTTTATCGACAATTTTTCCTGCATACAGCAGGCTTACCAAATTTATGTTCTGTTGTTACCAAAATTTTGAATCCCTATGGCATAGCTAGTAATGGCTTGATACTTGCAATCGAGTGTTGAAATTCTGTACCGACACTAATATTACATGAAATAAATATTTTCCAAATTTTATGGAATTCCACCTCGTAAGTTATACAAAATTTACATCCTATATATATTTTTTTATGATTGTATGCTGCTCTGTCAGTTGAAAATAATATTTTGGCATTTGTTACTTTATATAAGTCTTTGTAGTAAATCTTTAAATGCACAGATTTTCTGCATTTAGCTAGGTGCAGCACGTTGTCGGTGAGACTTAAGTGTTTTGTTTGTTTGTTTGTTTTTACTAATAGTTTCCATAGTTAAGTGTCTGTGTATTAAACTTGAACTTTATTTTTTTACGTTAAATATTTGTGATAATTTTCAGTGTCGTTACTAATTTACTGTACTTGGGGATTGAGCTATTGTGCAGCCTCCATTCAGATGTGAGTGGCATTCATTTTGTATTGAATATTGCCGTAGAAATTGTGTTGTTTGAAGGTTTTCATAATTTGGTCAAACAATTTTTTTAGGAAAGTTCGCATGAAACAGCTAACACATTCTTGAAAAGGTAAAAATGCCCACAAGTTTGTACACATGATTCTGCTAAGCGCTAATGTGACGTAAATACTGTGTTTGTGTGTAAAGCTGCTGTAATGAAAGTATTTTTCAGCATTTCTGTCTGTTGTATTGCATTTGAGCCTTCTCACTGTGATTGCCATGGGTTTGCTTTTGAATAATGTAAAGAACTTTGTGTGTGCTGTTTGAAAAGTTTATCATGCACTTTGTGATTGAATTTTCAACAGTGGTTAATGCCACTGACAAAATTCAGTGTCTTTTATGTTGTGTCTGCACTTTGTAGTGAGCTGCATATGTGTGTTTGTAAATCAAATGTACAAGTGTTAGTGTGTAAAATGTGCCTATTTGTAACTTACAAAGCATATAAGCATATGGCATAACTTAAAATTATTATTGTTAATGGAATTGCACATTGGTGCATCTGGTTTTATTTATTTATTTTTTTTCCTTTCTTTCTGAACTGTAGTGTGTTAGTTATAATGATAATTTTTTATGTAGAAGACTTCGTGGTATCTGTGATATTCAGTGATGCAAACTTGTAAATTATTTTTAGTTGTTAAGAAAGCAATATTTATCACATTGTGTACAGAGTTACAGATACGTACTACTAGTAACATTTGTGAGTGGAATGATCATTTTAGTTTTCATCTGGATATATAACATCAAATCATCTTTGAATTTCCATTTTAGACAGTGCAAATTATGTGCATACATTGTTTGTAGCTTTTTCAATAGCATAATAGTAAGAATATTTTTAATTAGAATTTTTGTATAAAATTGTATTTGATGCTATGGATTGTTGTGTAAGGGTTATTGCAGTATGATGAGTAATTACCTAAATGTGTGAAGATACATTGTGCGCATGCATGCATTAGTTTTTTATCTGTGAGGTACATTATTCTGCATTTTCTACTGTTTCTATATGCTTTGTGAAGTAGATGGCGTGTGTTGTGTGAATACAGACTAGGCAATATTCCTAAATGCTTGGCAAAGTACTGTATGTAGTAGATACTCTGTATTATAGTCTGAATGCATTTTGCAGATTGTTGTCTACGTCTCGTAGATTGTGGTTTTTTTTAATTTTTGAAGTTGTAATGATATTTTCTGCCAACTATTCAGTAACTCTGTAAGTTATGCCCAGGGTTATAAGTTAAAAGTTTTAACAATCATGCAGTGTTTTATCCTATGCAGTAATTTTTTGATTTACCAATATGCCCTTCTTCAGAGAAACCATTTAGAAATGCACCCAAGTCTTATTTGTGTGGTAAACGCTATCAGTTATGTCCAATACTATATGAATGCAGCATAAATGTACTAATTTACTCAAAGTTTTGCTCCACTTGGATTTTGATGAAACGTACAGTGCAAAGTTTATTTGTGCAATGTATGAAAGTACATGCCTTGTGAAACTGGACACTTTACTGTACACCCAAATACAAAATGAGGGCAGTCTGCTGGGAGTGATGCAAAACCTTTTTGCTACATTGTCTATAGTATTTGCATAGCATGTTGGGTGTACAACAAATTACACCAGAATTCTTCCCACAAATATGATGGAAATAACAAAGCATCGTTAGAAGGTGTGCATTAAGTTGTACTTAATACAAACTTTAAAAGGTGCTATGAAGATTTATTGAAAAGTCTTTCAGACTGTCGGTTCTGAAAATACAAACATTTTTATGAACTCAACATAACATTACACTATTTTACAAAGAAGAATTTTTATTGAGATTCAAAATTAACAATAAGTTTCTTATATTCTGAGTAAAAGTAAAATTGATTTTATTAATGAAGTTCGTAATTTAAGAGTATGACAGTTTGAAAGAGCAGTGCTGACCATTTACCTTATGTATGTCTCTGTAGCCTGTGTCAATGTCTGGTCTGCTGTCACTTGGGTTCGGAATAACTAGCCCGTATTTCTTTGAAAAAGATGGCAGAACTGGGATTTTAACATCCATTAAGAGACACATTTTCAGCTGTCCTTACTTTGTGGGAGTCGGCCAATTAGCTTGTTCCTCTGATCTGATGCTGGGGTACCAATGTAATCAGTAAGCACTGAAGGTTCTCATTTGTCAGCAAATTGACAGTACTATCAGACATTACCAGGAAAGTAATGTGGAAGTGTATAGAAACAAACTGTCATCATTAAAAGGCTATAATTTTCAAAACCACCTGAATGTTTATGTGTGTGCAACATAAATAATCTGCACTCCTCGTTCAATATTTAAAATAGATTTTTCAATACCTTTTAGTGATGCTCTGTTATTTACTACATAAACTTAGGAGGTATTTGTCTGATTACAACTGAACTGCAAAATAGCTTATAGCATTATCTTTTGAAACCTATATGGTTGTATTGCACAGTAGAACCCCGATTAAATGAAATGCCATGGGACCCGAAAATGTTTACTCTAAATCGATGTTTCGTTAAATCCGTCTTCACTCCCCCCCCCCCCTCCCACTTACAACAAAAAAATTTTTAAATCCTCTGGCATGTTTCGTCATAATTTAAGGTAATTTTAAAACAAGTATATTGGCTCAAAACAATAACAAAACTCATTTACCGTCAACTCGTAAGCCACAACCGTGAAAAGACTTTGAGCCCGCTTCTAGCAGGCACCGTAGTTACAGGCTGCTAATCTTGGCGTTGCTAAGCATCGACCAAGGCCCAGAGCCACTCACCAGTACCCTTCCCATTAGAACACACATTAAACCAACGACGACGACACAGGGTTCTCTAAGCTACCAATTATGAAAGACAGGTCTGGGCAAAACAATTAATATAACGGAAGTCATCATACAAAGCTTAACAGATACTCACGTAGTCGCCACTGAGAAATTAATACAGAATTACAAAAAGATTAGGAAAGAAATACAAAGCTGCTGTGGCCGACACACGC